>PVHY01000169.1:0-197168 GCA_004024945.1 Uropsilus gracilis
AAAAAAGTATTTTCAAGGTTTGAGAAGTTGTATGACTCCCAACATGCATATGTGCACACAAACACACATGCGTATTAATAAGTGATTATGGTTACTTAAGAATGAAATAAAAATGCTATTCCTACTTTTTCTTTCAATTTAGGTTATCTGGACACAAATACTTATTTGGCTAAAACCACTCAGTTATTTGACTGTAACTAATAAACAGAATTCCTGGTTTTTGTTTGTTTATTGGCCAAGAGCGCCATGAAAATATTACTAAGCTGTTACGGTACTAAGAACTGAAAAATTTGTTTTGGAAACTTCTGTTCTAAGTGTTTTTCTAGAAAGTTTAAAAAATGCATTGCTGAAAGGAGTACCCACCAACTTATATCTGAAGGAGAATTTGCATATATATATATTAATCAATTTACAGCTTGAATCTTTAAATTTCACTTTTACATTCCCCTTTTTTTTTCTGTAATTTTCAGCTTTTGGTAGATTTATAGCAAGAAGTTTATAGCTATGATGAAATTCTCCTGTATTGCTTATTTCTGAGTTTACATCTAAGTTCACTAGGTTAGGTAGAAGCTTAGACTAACAATGTCCTTATTGTAATTCTGCAATTAAGCTATACTGCAGTCTAACACTGACTTTCTACAAACTGATTTCCCTTTGTGATGATGGTGCTATATTGTGCTTCCTGTGAATTCCTTTCATTACAAATGTGAGATAAACAAAACACTATTTCTTTCAAAATGATGTTTCTAAAGTTTAAAAAATAATTTAACCCTGTCATAATATTTAAGAGCTTAATGTTACACCTTGAGCTTTCTTTATATGCTATAGGAAATAAAAGTTCAGAAGGCACTGTTACCTGCGACAAAGAAATACACACACAGAATTAGTGGTTATCTGATATTATTGAGATTGAAAGGCAAATAAAAGCATGTGAAGAAGGTTGGAAATTGCAACAAAAACCCAGTTTAAAACTGAAAAGAGAAATGAAGCTGCTGTTAGTAAAGTAGTTTTCTTCATTTCCTCTTCTTTCATTTGCTCCTGGTAGTCTCTCTTTCCCTTCCTGCACTTTGAAAACTTTCAGTAAAACCAAGTAAATTTTACAACATTTATACATATATAAATAATTTCTGGAAATTCTTTCCAATCCCTAAACAAAAAAAGTAAAAGAAACACACAAGCAAGCCAAAACAGTGTGTTTTTAACAGTGATAGGTTAGATTCAAAGTCAGTTATAGAAAGTATATAGTTCTACCTAAGATGAGTCCATAATTAAGAATATACTTTAATATTGGTTAAAATCAATTATCACAACTGATTTGTATGTGTGATGATCATACAGACATGCAGTTTTAATTAACTACAGCTCATTTGCATACCATTCTTACCACATTCCCTATGCATCTCATACAACATGTTTTGTACTAACATTTTATATTTAGTTTATTACACTGAACTTAAAGTCCTAGGTCATCTTAAATTCTTACATTAGGCTTTTCTTAAAGGATATAATAGAATCTTAAACTTTTATTACAAAATCATAAATTTTAGTACCTCTAAAAAACTGAAATTTTCTGAATTTACTTTGATCAAAATAATGAAAAATTCACAAAGGTAGTGTTCAAAAAAATTCCTAACAAATGTGTTAGATGCCCTAGGAGGTGCTTTATTTTCTTTTTATAGCAAATGTTCATTACTGTAGTTGCTATGGCCTGAGAGTAAAATAGAGGAATATTTTATTGATATACCATCACTCTACAAGTTTTTGTACTTTTCTGACTTATTAACTATTTACTATCATTTTAACTTCTTATTTTGTCTTATTTTCTTTTTCTCTTACTCCTTATTTTTATGTTTTATTTTGTACATACACTTTTTATTTAAAAAAAGCACTTGTCTATCCAGAAAGAGTATGGCAGATTTACATTTTCATTATTTCAACCACCTATTGGACAAATTTTACTGTAATATGCAAATTGGATATCAAGAACTCTTTTGGTCTCTTAATGATTGTCAGAATTGCATGTGAAAGAATCATTGTTAACTATGAGCAAGAGATATCAATAGTTGCAACTAAATCTGATTCCAGACACACAAATTAAATGATATCCTTATCCTTATCCCAAATAGAACAGATTATAACATGAGATCAATTTAAAATCTATTTCACGTTTGTGACAAAATTAAGACAAGTTGGCAAGGCTGAAAACAATCTGTGAACAAGTGAGATGCTTGGAAATGATGAAGCAACAAAATATTAACAGAGTGAAACAGTGATCATTTATAACAGAAAGTCATTGTCAGGATTAATCTATCAGTGGCAATCCTTAAATTAGGACTGCTATCCTAATCAAAATAATTTCTAGAAAATGTGTATGCTGGCAAAACAAATATACACACAGAAACTGAGAAATTGACCAATTACTCCTTATCATTTGTGATCCAAAATTTTTAAAACTGATCTTATCTCTAAAGTTTATTAAAAATGTTTGCACATTATCCAAAGACTACTGATCTTGACAAGCAGTCATGTTGACTATCTCCTCTCTTATCACCTTAGCCCAAACAGGTCCTTATCTTGTCCCTCTTTTTCAGAACACAGTTCCTTAGCCCTTTCTCATGATTGTCTGATCTTCAATTTGCTATTTCTGCTATCCTGATACACTGAGAAATGTTTAGACCTTACAGACATCAGACTATTTCTAAATTCCCAACTATACCTATTTTCATTTCTTAGGACTATCTAGGGTATTCCTTAATGAAAGATCAGGTATCAATTCATAGTGGTGGGCAACATTTACATCTTAATAGACTCCTTACATATTTAGCTAAAGATAACGCAAAATGTGGAGGAATCCATAGAAGAGAGGGAAATGAACAGTGAGGTACACCTTGATACCGCATCAAATCTCACACATATCCCACCATGTGGGGGGGCCTGCCACTTCCCTAATGCCAAGGTTGACCAGACATTTTATTTACTAACACTTTAGAAATGAGCATGTATGAAATGTACCTGCACAGTTTATTTGTATATTTTATTGCAAATGAAGTAATGATTGGAATGGCAATGATTTGAAATACAGTAGTATAGATTGTTTCCTTGTTATAAAGAACTAGAAGTGCAGAATTAAGTGCACTTTGTAAAAGTACCAGAGAGAACTATAAAAGTGAATAAGCCCACTGACAAGAAATACAACATAAGGTGATAACTTTAGATTACTCCTAAATAATAGACAACCATAAAAAATAATTAGCTTTAAACATATAATCTAGAGAAAAGAATAAAATTATATTTAAAAAAATGCATAATCTGAAAGGAATTTAGTGAAAGTTCAAATTCAGTTTAAAAATATATTTTTCATTTTAAAGTATAGCAAAGTTTGTCTTTCTACTTATAAGGAACCACTTTGTGTTATTATTGGCATCTCTCTTCATATTTTATCATGCTGATTGCTTTCTAAATGATGTAATAATCTTTCTTGATGTTTTAAATGTTTCTCTTATAAAAATATCAAGTATACATAAAAGATAAGGTACAAAAAAAACTTCCATATGCCCACACCTGGTTAGGTTTTTTCCTATCTTCACTTTGTCATGTATTTAGCTTTCCCAATAATTCATCTAAAATTTTTCAAATGTATTTTAATGAGAATAAGGTATTAGTGCATTTCACCCCAGACATTTTAGTATGATATAAATACTTTTATTTTCACCTATATTAAAAACATATTGCTGAGCAATAATAATAACAATAAATTTTTAATTGTGCACTAAATCACTTGGAGGCCAGTTAGCTTGTCTTTTAGAATATACTGCTTACGAGGCTTTGGTCTTAGTTTTACCTCCTCAAAGGGTCAATTAGTTATTTTCTATTCCACAGGTACATAGAAAAAAATGTAGTAACATTTAGTTATATGGAAACTTAATTTTCAGCAAAAAATGATATGCAAGAGGACAAGATTGCTGGCATCTTTAATTGTAGGCAAATCAGTGGGTAATTCCAACTGGTGGTCTTAATAAAAGCTATTTGTAAATTATTCATTTATACACTTAGTGACTGAAACAAATGTACTATTCAATAAAAATGCAATAAAATAATTCAACTTATTTTTTTAGGTGTGTCATTTTACAGATATAAAAATGCTTAGTTTTAATTTAGATATTTCTAGTAGATGTTAGCTCTTATTAATGCAGTCATTAAAGCATCTAGTATTACAATGTGATCTCTAACCCTCTCATAGAAGCAATACCCAGTGTTTGATTTCTCATTAAAAGACTGAGAAATTTAATCAAAAACTATTTAATGTTGACTAGTTGAAAATATGAATAAACAATATGACTCATCAGTTGTAGAATTCCTCTTACTTTACCTGGTGTGCTTTTAAGTCCAAATTTACATAGTTTATTTATTTTGATTTTTCTTTTGAAGATCAGTAGTTTCATTATTACCTACTATGCATTCATATATATTAGTATATAAATACTATTATTAGACAACATAGGGCATTAATATATCTACATCTCATAGGTGTTCTAAGATACGCAATTCTTCATGTAAAGAAGCAATCTCTGATTCATGTACTCATGCAATGCTAGCTTGTGTCAACCAATCTATAAGAATAATTAGATCATCAAGAATGCAAAGTTCCAAAATTCTCTCTTGAAGAAAACAAGTATCTCTTTAGAGCATAAAGGTCTTGATGACATTATAATTCAATATTGAAATTTTTTAAGATACTTAGCAAATATTATTAAACTTCACCCCCTTATGTGTGGTTCCCATTTCCTCTTAAGTATGACTCATATATCCTCCAAATTCATTCAGTATAAAGAATACATTCTGAAAGTCGGCAAAGCTTAAGAAACTGACATTGATAAAAGACCAAAATGTCTAACAAGAGAATCCTTAGCATAGCAGATATTATGTAGAAAATAATTAGGCCATGTGAATGAGTACCTTAAAGACTATAAAATTTTCATGGAAATTCCCACAAGAAACCTATCACAAAAAGTAATGGTTCTAACCACAGTTTGTTTGGAATAATGATGCCATTAACACTTAGCACTACAGTCCCCAAATGGAAGTGAGTTTGCATAACAGTTCACTCTTTATAAAAACAAACACAGTAAGCCACTGTTCAGAGAGGCTGATATGCTTCGGGAATAAATGCCACTTTGAAATACAGAAAAGTTCACTATTACTGACACAAGCCCACCTTTTTAGTCAATTTTTTTTAAAAAAAGTATCTGGTTTTTATTCTATTTCTCCATTTCATAAGAATAAAAATTCATTCTTGTTGCTTGCATGAATAAATTTAAAACTAAAAATTGATATTAAGTTATGTTAATATCAAACACAGTAATTTTGACACATATGTGAAAATACCATGGTAGTATAATGAAAATAAATGAAAGATCAGTTATTTTCAAAATATTTAAGAGAAAGATTTTTAATTCATTTCCCCAGGATGAGGTCAAGTTTCTAAAAAGATATTTTTATAAATAAGTTAACAGTGTGGTATCCATAGGCCCATTGCACAATTTATGTTTTCCCACTACTTTGACCCTTGCCCAAAACCTACATACATTATCTAATGCACTTGCTTTAATATCCTGATGTCTCAGTTGTTGGCATTATATTCAAAGGTGACATACCATTTGCTTTGCTACATGTCTATTTCAAGATTTATAACTAAAATGAATGAAAAGCATCAATTTTCAGTTGTACATGCATCATCATAATTTAAGGTCAACATATGAAGCAATAAAATTTCTGCTGATCAGAGTACAGCAGTATTTCATCCTCAGATGTTCAGTTTTTTTTTTCTATCACTAAAAGCAAAAGGTCAGAATTCCCAGTTCTGTCATGAATCCCTTAACCTCTGTCATGTCTTCCCACCAACCAACTCTTGTCCACCTGCTTTTTAGCCACAAAATCCCCCATGCAGCATGCATGTTCCCTGGGTGGCCCTAGTCTCTTAGATGCTAAGCTTTCTTTAGCTATTCTTTTATCACACAGACTAGACCCTAAATGAACTTCTTTTGATGACTGCTCTTTCATCTGAAAATTTTCTAATCTGTTTTAAGTTTATGGATCAACTGAGAAGATTTTTATAACTATGTTTCCATTCGGTCAGCTCCAAATATTCTATTTCAGCAAGTCATAAAGAGGAGTCTGGATTAGCCATCCAGGCGGAAAAATCAATTCAAGCTATTTTTACCAGTCACATTGATCTTGAATTTAGCTCAAAATTCAAAGATCTGAATTCAAATTTTTCTGTTTCTAAGTTTCCAAATCTAAGTCCATTTATCTTTAATTATCTAATTTTCAGGCTGGTACCCTATTATTTCTAATTCCTCTCTTAGCTTCTCACTTCAATTTTCCATTGATGCACAAATTACATCCATATTCTGCATGTTTCTGAATAAAATTAATTTTGACAGGCAATAAGCAGGCATTTCTTATTTTATATACAAAGTTTCAAAGTTATCAAGAGTCTTTATCTTTTAATCATATTCTTGAGTTATACTTTTATTATGTATAAGAATACCAATGATAGAATTAATTAAACTGAGTTAATATAGTTCCAGAGATAATCATTTTTATTTCTAATTGCATTATTATTGAGGTAACACTGTATGAAATTTAGGAGTATAGATTCACAATTCTAAGATGTATATTTCCACAACCACCATCAACACATCCATAGCCCCCACCAGAGTCCACTGGATCCCCTTCCTCCCTTTAATTCCCATAAGACACCTCCACTCCCCTGTTAGACTCAATTCTACAGATTTCTAGGGTTTGCACTGGTTTAAACTTGTCTGCACCTTTGTTTTATTTCTTTATTTTCTACATGAGTAAAATCAACCAGTGTCTCTTTTTCCTTCTACCTTTTATCACTTGGCATTATCCCCCCAATTCTATACATGTTGTGAATAGCACAATTTCATATATAAGTAGCATATAATCATGTGTATATACATGTAATACATTCTTTTTTATCCACTCATCTGTCCTGAGCACTTTGGATGTTTCATGCTACAATGGAAAAGGTATGTTTATAGTCCTCCAAATCAATGTTTTTGCATTCCTTGAATAATAAGTAGAAGTAAAAAGCTAGATCATATGGTAGATTTATTTTTAGTATTTTGAGAAACCTTCATAATGATTTCCAGGAGTTGGATGTGTTTACAGTCCCACCCTCAGTGTACAAGGGTCCCTTTATCTCTACACCCTTGCTAACACTTGTTCTTCTTATCTTTTTGATATGAGTCATTCTTAGAGGCACTAGATGATACCTTATAGTGGCTTTTATTTGCATTTCCCTGATGGCTAGCAATGAACATTTTTTTTTTAAATACTGTGGTTTATCTGTATATCTTCTTTGGAAAGTTGCCTTTTTACCACTTCTGCACTTTTTGATTAGGTTGGCTTTTGTTTTTGTTTTTTAGATTTTTTGTTGTTGTTGTTGTTGTTGTTGAGTTGTACAATTTCTTTATAGATCTTGGCTATTAGCTCCTTCTCAGATGTGTGATGTGTAAAACTTTTCACCTTTGATCAGGAGTTTTTTGTTTGTTTGTTTGTTTGTTTTAAAGATCATTTATCTTGTTGCACAGAATTTTTTTTAGTTTTAGGTAGCCAAATTTGTTTATTTTTGCTTTTGTTTCCCCTACTGTAGAAGTTGAGTCCCCAATAACATTCATTAAATCAATGTTTTGGAATGTTTCACTTGTTTTTTCTTCTATTTCATGGTTTCATAACTTATTTCAAAATCTTTTTTATCCATTGTGTTATTTTTTTGTGTATAGTGTAAAATAAAGGCCTAGTTTCAATTCATTGTATATGACTGTCCAGTTCTCCCAACAATATTTATTGAAGAGACTTTTCTCCATCGTATACTCTTGGTTCTCATGTCATAGATTCACTGTCAATGCAAGTATCAGTTTTTTTACTCGCATTCAGTTGTAAACCATTACTCCATTTCTCATCTCCATTTTATTATTTTTACTATATACTATTATTATATTATTATTATATTATTATACTATTATACTATTATTATGCTTTACTATTATAACCTTATAACTTAGTTTGAAATCTGGGAGTGTGACACCTCTGTTTTTTGCTTTTCTGTTTTTTCACAAGGATAGATTTGGTTATTCCTTGTCTTGTGGTTCCATGTAAATTTCATTACTGACAGCTCAATTTATTTGAAAAAATGTCATTGAGATTTTAACATGGATTACACTGAATTTATATTAACTTCTTAGGTAAGATGACCATTGCAACAATGTTCTTGCTTCCAATCTGTGAACAAGAGTATCTTTCATGTGATGTTAGCCAAAATGACAAGCTTCTTTCCAAATCTTTGTATCTTCTATTTTTTCTTGACATTATTTTACAGTTTTGTTGATCAAGGTCTACTGAGAATGCTGTGTTCTTTCCTTGATAACCCCCCACGGCTAATAATATTTCAGGTATCATCATATGATTGTACCAAGGAAGCATGAAAGACAGGAAATCAAGGTATAAAGAAAGAAGAATCAACTCAGAAACACAAGTTATAATTTATATTGCAACTGTCTTGGAGATATTATACCTATATCACATTACCCAAACTATGCAATTTATGCATGAAAACTGAACTATAGTCACATTTAAAATAATGTAGAGTTCAATTCTCACAGCAACTGAGACAAAATTTTCAGTCCATATTCAAAACAGCACAATGTCAAAATAGTTTTCAATTTAAATTTTTTTAAATAATGGAAAGGTGAGACATGAGACCAACATACAGGAATAAGCACATCCTTTTCCATATAGGTATGAATGGAGTTAATGTGGTTGAGAGATGGATGCAAATGTAATCAGAGTCACAGAAATTCCTGTTGATGCCAATGCATAAAATAATAAAAATAGGCAGATACTAGGTTAGGTTTAGCAAAAAAAGAGTGAAATAGATGAACAGGGTCATAAGACAGCAGGATGAGTAAAATAACAATAACAATAAAGAATATGAAGATAATTTTATTGAGTACCTAAAGAGAAAGAAAATGAGAGGTGAGCTAAACAAGAGATTGACTTTCAGATTTTTACTCTAAAAAAAGGCACAGCCTGAAGGCATAGTCACAGGAGAATGGGGGGGAGGGGGTATATCTGTGCTTGACTCTGCCTGTAGAGACAGGCATCACCTTTCTAATGAGTACCTGAGGGGAAAAAGAATCATAGCAGCACTGGAGGCAATGGGACCCTCCTAAACAGGACTGGTGGGACTGCACCTGGTGTTCAGACTCAGGCACCTCATTATCCCAAAGTTGCAGAGAAGCTGGACGTAGTTCAGAGACATGATGGAAGAATGATTAAGATGCAAGGGAAAATGATTTATTATGAAAGATTAAAGCACTTAACAAGCACAACTTGGCTGAACAACAAGTTGATGGGCAAAGTAGCTATCTAAAAACAGGCAAAAGACATAAATACTGTAGGGGAAAACATTATTTAACCTGATACAGAGAGGAGAGGTTTGTGAAAAATAATTACAATAAGGATGGAAAGAAAGCAACCCTAAAATTAGTAAGAGAAGTATAAACATGTAAGTGAAAATCTGTTTGCTTGATACAGAGCAAAGCAACTGTCCTAGGAAACAGCTATTATCATTTGGTATGTCTATGATACCAGCCATCAGACTACATAAATTGTTACACATCTCAAAGACAGTACAATCAATAAAAGAAATTGAGAATTATAGCAACAGTTCAAATTCAATTTTCAAAAAGACTGAAATGCTTTGCTTAATCCTCCATATTTTGTTTGTACAAAGGTTTTCATAAATTAACCACACAAATGGGCAATTATATGCAGTTTCCAGAAGGGTGATCAATCTTTTTGATATTGTTTCCAGTGATTGTATGTTCTGATTTATAATATGGCAGTTTTAATGATTAAAATATCAATGAATCACTTATATATAATTAAACATTCATGTAGATATAAAACTTTGAGATCACAATTCCTGTGGGTGTAAAATAGCTCCTCTCAGAAGGAAGTAAAAGATTCCCACTGGAATTTTACCCCTAGTAATACACACTGCTGCATTTCTGGGTAGCCCATATGTGCTTTTCCTATGAATTACATTGGACACCCATCTTATCACTGAAAGAAACAGAAAGTATTCACAGAGCTGTGATTTCTGCATTATGATATTTGGATCAATAACAATAGTAAAAGACCTACCCATCCACGTTACATACTCAAATACAAACAGGGCTATGATGAAATTTGCTTTCCTTAAAAACCAATTTGCATATTTTAATATTTTAAGAAAATTCCTGATGCCTAATAGAACATAGAGTAAATGAAATTCTCATACATCTTTAAGCACATGTACCCTTTAAATTACTGAATTTTTACATGCTTTGCAAACCTTTACCTCTGTGCTCTGGGAGTCAATAATAATCTGAAGTTGCAGTATAGCTGCAATATATACAATATATATGTGCTTTTTAACATCAATTAGCTTCACTTTTGGAGTTAGGCATTATTAATCTTCCCTTTTACAAACAATAAAACTGGGGACTAGCAGCGATTTTGAGAAGCCAAAGTGAAGTACACAAGAAGAACAGAAGAACCAGCAGAGACCAGCCACTCCTGACTGCAGTTTCTGTTATGTTTGACACTGCACTCTTACATTATTCGTGCCCTCAATCCCAGCACCAATAAACACTTGGAGTTCATATAACAGTGATTATTGTGTAAAGTCACATCCTTAGCATGAGTTTCTTGGGGACTCATTGAAGCACAATTATTATTAAAGAGAAATAAAAAGCAGATGAAGTAGATCAGGTAAAAAAAAAAATAAGAACAAAACTTTATTGTTTAAGTTTCCAGAATATGTAGCCATGTGTTTTCATAGAGTAACATGTCACACTTGATTAAAATAGAACTCTTGCCACAATGGAAAAAGACAGTGGAAGGTTCAGGTAGATTTAGGCTTTGGAACAAGAAGTAAACTGAAGTAGAGCAAACACAACCTGGAAGTGGTATCATCAGAAAGTAAAATGAAATTTACGAAGAAAAATGTAGAGAAAGGAAGCTCTGTCAAGTTGCCAGCAACTGAAACACAAGCACATTCGCAAAAAGAAACTTGGCAACTTCTTCTCAAATGCACCAAGGAACAATCTGCAGAACAGAAGGTTCCAGTAGCTGAGAGGAAATACACTTAGCAGAGGCAAACATCATCTTGGAACTGACTGAAAGGAAAATAATATTTAAAATGTTCAGACTTCTTGGAAGAGAGAAAGAAAGGAATTGAGTCAATTACTGAGTGTCACAGGGTAACCTCTAGGTTTGGAGGCTCAGGACATCCTAGTCAGCTAGTGACCCAGAAGGACAACGAGGTCACAGGAAGGGAAAAGCAGGGTATTCTAAAATACTATACATTTTGAAGGGAAGAGTAAATTTTCTAAAAGAAATGTGCATAAATGTAAAACACAGAAAGAATCAAGCAAGGAAAAAAAGTTAGTCTTTGAAAGTGATCTTCCAAGAAGGTGAGCCAGAATTTGTATTGCAATTGAGAGCCAGCACTTTGGAATCAAGCGGCCTGGGACTATGTTGCATAGGAGGGAAACTGAGCAACTTATTTAATCTCTGGGCCTCAGTTTCCTCACCTGTGTGAAGCAAAAATAATGTCACTTACCACATAATAAAATCAGAATTCAGTAAGAAAGTTGTTGCAAAAAAAAATCACTGCTTGTGAGAGAGCGAAGAGTAAAGCGAAATTTCAAAAGAAGACTATAAAATGGTAAGTATAATAGGAAAATAAGAACGAAGGCCCAATGAAAAATATAAAAGGAAAATGAGAAATTTTAAGAGTATGTAAGGCTGCATTTTTTCTAGTTATGAAAAAATGAGAGATGTTACTTAAAATGCTTCTAATCTAAGGCAATTTGCTATAAAAAACATCTAAATTCATGGAAAATGGGCAAAGAATCCCCTGATTTCTGAAAGAACTGATTCAGAAGTACAGCTTCAATCATTCAGAGGCACCCTTCTTTCATTTCCAGAAGAGCCTTCAACTAGCCAAGTGTTTCAATCTCAATTCAAGTAAATAATTAAGCATTTCATGTCTGAATGCCCTTTCAAAAATGGTAGACAAAATAATTTCTGACTATCTCTCAAACATAAATTGAATGGACTAAAGTCACAGATGCCTGTTCTAACAAAGAAGTCTTAAACTTTCACTATTAATGGTACATTAATAAAGATTAATCAATCTTTTTGAGTGCTTATTTTGTATTAATCACATTTCATCTTAAGTTCCTGCAGGTAGATATCATTTTCAATACAAAACAGTTTGTGATGAAACTGATGCAGAGAAGGTAAGCTACCATTTCAGGTTGTACAGTCAGTAGAGCATCAATTAGAATAAAGATCTTGTGTTTGTAGCTGCTTGATAAAATGTGGTCCTTTCTCAAGGAGCAAACAATGAACTAAAAGAGAACATTTTATACAAGAAGCTGTAATTTAGGCAAAATATAAGTGCTATAAAACACATAAAATATACATGAAACTTTTTTTAGTTATTTCAATTGAGATGGGAGGGGAATGGAATCAGTGAGAAAGAACTTCCTAGTAGCGTTTATTTGTGATGGAATTTGAGGGTGGGTAGTATTTCAAAAGATATACAAGATATGGCTTGAGAAAAAGCAGTGATGTCATAGTTTCATGTGACTAAGATAAATTTGATGTGGTTTGTAAACTTAGATTACAGCCATTTAAGGCATTTATACTAGATTCTGGTATCACTGAGCAAGGAGAGGATGACAACAGTAGTATTTGAACACAGGAATCACATTATCAGGAGAAAATTGTACCACACCAATATGGTTTCATTACTTATGATCTTCAATAATGCAAATGTATATCAATTTTTAGAAAATGACATTTAACTCTATTTCAAGCCATTCCCTTTAAACAAAAGAAGAGCATCGACTATTCTCAATTCCAATCATATAAAATAGCAAAAACTGTATAGTGTGAGGTGTCTCAATTTATGGAGGGAAGATATGGTAGAAAAATATAATTACATGTAAATATGTATACACATATATATATTATATACATATGTCCACATAATCTCAAGAGAAAGTGCAAACTGTTTCACAAATTTTAAAAGAACATATGGTCTCCATCAAATAAATTTTTTAAAATATATGCCATGTTAGATGTTTCAGTAGTTATTTTAATAAACAGGGGAAGATGCCAAGAAGATAACCAAACATGAGAAACTTCAATAATTATGAGAATCTATTTAGTTAGAATTATATATGCACACATACAGATACCATAACCAGAAATATAAACACACATATTAGCTAATGTCATAATTACTTTTAGATGACATGTTTTTCTATAAGCTTGCCTTACACAGGTTTGTTAAGCAAGATAAAGGGTTTGGAATGTAACATCCTAAATTGTTGAGGTTCATGAGTAAATGAGAAAAATGAATATGATTTAGGAAACTATTTAAATAGCTCAGGCAAAACATCATGAAAATTTGAATCATGGTGTTGGCAATGATAATGGAATGGAGGGAAACTTTAAGAAAATATGCTGAACTAACTGGAAATAGCACAGGAAAGGGATAATAATAGCAGCTAACTTTATGGAGAAATAACTAAGGAATGGACACTACTCTAAGTTGTTTACTCACACTGATTTATTCTATCTCCACAGTCGTCTATTATATATTCTTATAATCTTATTTTATAGATGTGGAGAACAAAATAGAGAGAAAAATAAGGTGTCCAATGATACAAGTCAATAAATGACAAGGTATATGAGCCCAGAATGACTATGCTCAAAATACATGTTTGATATCGTTTTAGAAGTGACTATTGTGAAATTCAGAAAATTAGTGATACTTGTAAAGAAGAAAAGGAGGTTAAGCAATTCAGTAAAGGAAATAAAGTTCATTTAACATAGTCCGCTAATGTCCAGGGAAAAAGCTGTCATGTCAATTATTCTTGAAGTGTACAAATCTTGGAAACCCAGTATTAGTCAAATAAATTCAATACTAGAATTTTTTAAAAGTAATTTAGTAAAGAATATAATTCATGTTAAATCCCTGTTTTATTTCACATATTTTGAGCTTAAAGGTCAGGAAAATAGGTAGATGAGGAAACAGGAGTTAGAGGTTTTGTGCAGGAGGGCACAGGAGACTCTGGTCAAAGAATTCTGTTGTCTGCTGGTGTATAGGTATTGTGAATGTGAGTATAAATGATCAATTTGTCAAAAGTTGGTTGAGCAATATCCCTAACACAGGTAAATCATCCTAGAAAAATATCCACCAGTAAGTGTGCTTGCTGAAACTGGAAGTATTTCCACTAGGTGACTAGTAGCCAAGATGGAGATCAATCCAAACCACCTCAGGCATCTTTGTACGGGAAACTACATCAACGTGTCAGCATATAAGATGCTATAATAGACAGATAATTTTTGTTTGAAATGACTGACTGTAGACCAAGGCTAGCTACATAGACAAGTGAAATAAGAGATTCGTAAAAATGGAGGATAGTTAGGGGTGAAGATGGTTTGTGAACACATCATTTCAAAGGAATGAAGAAAGGAAATGAAAGCGCTAAAATGATATAGCTAGCTCCCAATGTTCATCTCCCAATGAATCTATAATTTTCAATGAACATTATAATATTGCTGGTAATCTATTTATTATATTTTAGTTGGAAATAGATTTATTTAATAGGAATATGATCTTATCCTCCAGAAAAATCTCTGTATTTGTTTATATGCTATCACAGAAATATCCTCAGGAAGAATCATAATTAATCATTCAAACTTTATAGAAACTTTATAGAGACACAATCAAAGACTAATATGCATTAAAAGAGAGGTTGTATTTTTACATCAAATCACCAGTTAAATAATGCACGTAAAACTTGGAGAATTATTCCAGGAAGGATGGAATTTCCCTCTGCAGGAAAATACCACAACTGAAAAGATGTAATGCAATAAATAAATAGATGATTAGAGAAAAAAATGAAACTGCACATCTGCTTCCTGGAAGAATTATGATGAATACATTGGGAAATGTTTCTTTTGGTTTCTATTATTAAAGGTGACCACATCTAGAAAACATGATATTGTGTTATCTCTTTTTCTTTGTTCACACCCAGATGATAAATGGAAATGGCCACATTTTAGATAAGTCTATACCTCCCTGAGACAAAGAACTAAAAATAACAAACCAGTTGCTACACTTTATACTGTTAAAATAAATGTTTTTCATGAAGACATTATTTTGTACTGAAGTCTATTCACAGTTGAATGACCCAAGAGCATTTTGTTCCAGAGTTCCTTAATTCAAAATGTGGAAAAGGACCTATCTCTGCTCTCAAAATTTATTACTTAACTTTGGAGCAGAGGCGTGGAGGTGGAGAAGGAGGGGGTAAAGAATGCAGCAGTTAGACACCAATCCAAGAGAGCCTGATCCTTTTCACAAGTTATTCAAAACAAATTGTTGTACAAGAACAGAAAATTCTACTTAACAAAACTAAACAATGATTAAATGTAATTAATTTTTATTTAAATTAACTGAGTTATGACGCGAAATATTTTTTTCACAAATGAGTTATAGAATGTCTATGAGAATAACCCAAGCTCTGGTTCAGGATTCTTGAATGAAGAACTTTAAAGATCTGCTTTTTCAGCACTTTCACATACACAATACAATTATCTATAGTCATCATGATATACACCACACTCAGAGGACTAATTGCTTTTATAACCAGAACTTTCTATCTTTTGATGCCCTTCACCAATTTTGCCTACCCTCTCAGGCCCGTTTAAGCAACCACCTATGTTCTCTGTATCTATGAACCTGGTTTCTCTTCATGAAAATAGGCAATTTCAATGGATGAAAGTTACAACTACAAGAGAAACATCTGAGTCAGCATGTGTTCTCTTGTCATGTACTGTTACTATACAGATTATAAAAAATAGCAGACTTTCCCTTTCTTACTCCACTCAAGTTTTTTCTTAACAATTTCTAAAATGTATTCAACAACACTTCAAAATTTTATCATCACTTATGTCTATCACCTAACATGTTATTCTTAGAATAACTGTATCTTACATATAAAATAAACTATAATTTATGGTCTATAAAAATGACACAGTATATCTCATATACATGAAAAAGTAGTTAGGTAAATACCATATATGCATGTATGTGTTTGTGCATATAAATATGTATAATATTATATATATATAAAGAACAATTCTATAGCTTTAGTAATCATAAGGAAAATACAGTCTCTGGTTATAAGATACAAGAATTAATTTTTTTCCAGAAATGGACATCATTATATAACTAAAAGTCATCACCTTTCCTGGATCTAGAGTTGAGCAATTCCTGGTAAAACACATAAGATTTCTTTTGTAAATCATCTCTCAACACCAAGGAAATGTAGGATGTTTTTGCTATTCTAGGAATGAACAGATTTCAGTTACAATCTCAATTTCTTTATTATTCAGTCATAGCCCTCCAAATACACCACAAACAGCTATAGACATGGAACATGCATCACTCAAGCTTGAAGCCTTTCCTCTCCAATCATTCCACACAAATCTAAGCATATAGATACTACTCTTTCATGCTTAGGAAAAGGGAGAGAAGAGAGAAAAAAAATCAAATTATTTCATTCTTATTTCTTGCTGCAAAATTAAGAAATTGGACTTGACATTCTCTGGTACTGATAACATCTCCTAATGTACTAACTTAATCTTAAGGAAGGCTATAAAAATTTCACCTAGAATCTAATATATCTTTTAATCAAAAGAGTACTCTGAAAATAGGCAGTGGGGAGAGAAACATAAATAAGGAACTTCATTGAGAATGAACACGTACAACACAGGACACTGAAAATTAAGGATTTACTGTTGGTTTTAACAAACTAAGTATTCAGTTAAGATTGTCATTGACCACCACTTTCAGTTCAGTGATATCTGCCTGAAAACTGCTGTCACTGACTGCATCCTTTGTATCAAAGGATTATTTCAGTATCCTGAAATATTCAACTTCCTTTAGCAGGAAAAATTTTATGAGATAATGATGTAATCTATATCCTGCTAGAATCAATTATCAATTCAGACCTTGTATCTGGGAAGATATTACTTGTACCTCTATTAATTTTGGAAGTAATATACAGTCATTTTAAAGTGTAACATTAATGATTAAGTTTGTTGATTAAAATATCTAGGTTTTAAGAGAAGTTCTTAAATAATTCCAAGTCAGACTGAGTGCAATATAATAACAATTTCCCAATTTTCCAATGTGTCACAGGACAAAACTATGGCCTTGTATTTCTTCCATACCCTTATTTCTTATTTTCATCATCCTTGTTTATCTGGCATTTATTACATCTATTGAAAGATTCTCTTGGTTGGTATCTCTGAAGAATATTTCTACGTTCATTTTCCTAAAACACTAATTACTGGGTCGTTTTTGATTTAAAAAATTTTAGTGGCTTCCAATCATCTATGGATAAACCCAAAGTTATACCCTGACATCTCAAAGCTTTTGCAGCCAGTAGAATAAGCTTAATGTATGTCGGCAAGAAGAAACTAAAACCAAATCATTGGCCTTGATATATTAAATAGCAATAGTGTCAGAAAGAAAGGACTCAGAAATATTCTGAGTACATTTTCTCATCTAACACCTTCATGTGTTGTACGCAAAACTGTCATTCATTCCACTTCAATCGATGAGTATATTTAACCTGATTGTTAAATAAGTTACCAAATTTTCCTAATAAATGGTGACTCCAAATTGCACTCTCTTTCCACAATATAATGTAAACATTTGTATGTACAAACTCACAACCACAAGGGAAAAAAAGCACATGATGAGCTCACAACAAGAATTTAAACTGGTTGCTAAGTGCAATTTCCTTAGATTAGACACTAGTAGAAAAAGCTCTAACAGAGTAACTAAGAAGACAAGGTTAGTAAATGTTGTTTCTTCCCCAATTAAATAACTAGAATGAAGAAAGTGGATGAGTCAGTGAGGAAAATCTATAGACAGAAAATAACAAAACTGTGGACAAAATGTAAATAATAGGAGGAAGAAAAAGGGAAAATAGAAGTGGCGCTAAACAAGAATATGCAGGAAGTAAATCTGGAACAATAAGTGGTACCTTGACTCAGATCACTCTTTTTGTAGTGACTTGGTATACTACAGAAAAACCCAGGAATAGCTTGACTTGTCCCTATGAGTGACACTGAAAGCAATCATTTAAACTCATGATACTGAAAATGCCACATAAATGTACATACAACAAAAGATTAAATATGCATATATGCACATATATCACATGTAAATTTAGCATATTTAAATAAACTTTGTTTACCCTGTGTCTAAAACTTTTTGCTCTTTGTGAAAAGGAATAGTGTTTTATAAATAGCTATTTATATATAAGATATAAATAAATAATTTTGAAATATTATTAGTAGAAGGTATACTGGTTAACATTTATAAACAAAAGTGAAAACTATGGGAATAGACTAATCTGAAACAACCCAAAAAAGACATTGGAATCATTTTCCCATAAAATAGTTAGAACACTGCTCAGTTTCACTTCCACTTACTCAAAAGCTGAAGTGACCTTTAAGTTCAATTTCTGGAAAATATCATTGATTAACATACTTGCTGCATCTATTATTAATATTCCCAGAATCTGCCAAGCAGATGAGGCAGAATCAGACAAAAGATGCTCTTTTGTAGTAAATAGGTAAAATGTGCATGCTGGAGTTGCTCATTTCTTTCTGGGTCCTTCTTAAACTTGAGTGGAGGGGTTAGCTTCCCTTTTACCAATTTGATTCCATAAGTGACACACTGCAGATTTCTGTAAATGCCCCAAAGTCCAAAATTTAGAGAATGTTGATGAAGACTAGTCAGTTCCAGCAGAGCAAATTCAGTGCTAGCATGTAATCTAGACAAGGCATGGCATGAGCTGGGCATGAGCATGGAGCTCAGAATTGTTGGGAAATATTCATGTTCTCAAGCAAAGGAACAATGGACTGTATCACTTTGCTTCCCTTCAGTTTCTTATAAAGGGAATGAAATAGAGTATCCTGAAAATGCAGAACAGTGAAAACACTTAATAAGTGTTCCCAAAAGCAATGCCTGGTTAGGAGAGGAAGGGACGAAGAGGTAATGCAATAGTGGAAGAAAGCTGTGGGCAAGGTTTCAGAATGGCAATAAGTTCACCATGTGGGAAAGCTAAAGCTGGTTTCTCTATAACCTATGCACTGGGTGGAAAAGGCAGGGGGAGGGGTTTAGTGGCTGTTGAACAACTCTGTATCTCTTACATGTGAAAGGACTTCAGCAAAGAAATATTCAATGTTATTAATTCAATAGTAACTAAAGAAAAAGAGTAGAATGTTAACAACTAAGACTGGAAATTGGATGAGGTGACTGGATTTATTACTTGTTGGCTGGTTTCTCTATAACCAGCTATTCCTTCTGTGATAACTGATACTGAAGAGCTCCTTTATCCCAAACTGTACCTCATGCCTCTGCATCATGGTTGTAGCAGAGAGCCCTTGATTGTGTCTCCTTAAAGAGATTTATATGAGAAATAAGGTGGTAACAGTCAATATTAAAACAGGAATATAACTGAGCAAGGTTTCACAGGACTTAGCTTTGTATGATATTAATAGAACTCAGAAGCTAAAGATCAGAAGGCAGTAGAGAGGTGTAGGTGGCGTGAGAATCTGACCTATATGCAAAAGGCATCATCTGTATGAGGATTAAAGAAATGACAACATTCACGCAGATATTGAGGTGAACCATACATTTGATTTTCCTTTATCAACCAACTTATTTCTCACAATAAGTTATGAGGTTAGTACTTTCATGAACCTGCAGTTAAAAAGATAAACAGATGTAGAAAGACCCTGTCACTTGTCAAATTACACAGATAAGGGACAGAGTTAGTGTGCCAGCTTTCACAAGACAGAGCTAGTCTTAACCATTGCACCACAGTCACTCCCACACTGTAAAGTTTGAAGTTAAAATAATCAAAGACACTGTAACTTCCAGCACCAGAGTAACCTCCTTTATGACAGAGTATTGGGAAATGACAACTAACCCACAGGTGTTGTGGGGTTGTGGTGAAATAACTAGGACCTGTGAGAGAAATCAGGGTTGGAGATAATACACTAGGCATAATCTCCACAAAGATAAAAGCAGATGTTAAGGAAGAAGGTGACATCATTAAAGAAAAGTCTGTAGAGAGAAAAGACAAAGATTATGAAAGGGTCTTTTGTTTATTGAATTTAATATAAAGAAATTTATAGGACCAAGATGAAAATGAATTTCTTTATAATTGTCTATTTTATCATAGCACTTTTCATCTATATTTCATCAGTGATTCTTTCCGTGTTCACAATATAGCAAGTACTCAGTAAACGTTTCTTAATCAAAGAAGGGAATAATAGGGAATTAGAGATAAGAAGACACAAGAATCATATAAATATGTATGAGAAATCTTGTGATGTAGGAATATATGTATGAAATGAACTAAGTGATTAATCATATGTCCAAAATATTCACTGGAATAGAAAAAAGGTAATGGGTTTTTAAATTATTAAGTTTCAACTCAAACGTTAGCGACTGTGTATTTACTACACAGTAGTCAATACACTTTTTTTAATAAACTTTTTAAGTAAATACACTTTTTTAAAGTAAATACACTTTTTTTAAGTAAATGCACTTTTTTAAAGAAAAAGTCAAAATAAGCTAACAATAGAACTGGAACCAGCAGCTAAGGAAAGGAAGGGGGAAGGAGAAATCAGGGAAGATACAAGAGTAAAAGATCAAGATGACGGTTCATGGATGATAATGTGGGGGGAGCACCCCAGGGAATATGGTGCTATATAAATATGTATAATATATATATACACATACACATATGTATATAAATATGCAAGCAACAAAATGATTAATTTAAAAAGCTTGAATATATAATGTATGCAATACGAAGTTTCACTTGGTCCTTATACTTTCATTGTTGGGGGCTGGATAATATCTTCAGGACAGGTGGGTATAATTTCAGAGAAAAGCATTTTTCCACACAAGATTTAATGCACATATGTGAGGGTTTCAGGGAAGAAGGAATCAGTTGAGGGCCAGGAAAGGAGATAGAATGAGGCAAACTTATTCCAAGTGAAAAGAGAAATAAGAGCAAAGAAAGCCTCAGGGGGACAGAGCAGAGTCTGTGGGCTTAGAATGTTGATTCTTACCATTTATTGACTTTATTGACTTTATTGACTTATTGATGCACGAGACTTTCTTTTGCTCATCCTAATGCATGAGACTTTTTCTTTTGCTTATCCTAATACATATCTACATAAAGCACACAAACTTCAATACTGCTTGTACATAATAAGGAAATGGAAAAAAGGGCAACTCAGTCTTCTTCCTGATTATCAGAAATCACCGACAGTTATAATATGTAAAAAGGATGATTGTTAGTTGGCCTGAAGATGATGGTGGTGTGTCTGATATGAGAGAATGCAGATCTGAATGCAATTTTTACTTTTCATAAATTCCAAGTGAAAATGCACAAGATATGAAATGAGTACTCCCTGTACTCATTAATAGTCTCTGAAATGTGAATCAAAAGTACCATTTACTGCAATATGAAAAGGTCTATGTGATGGTGACACAACAAAAGCATTCTAAACAATCAACATTCAGAGAGTAGCATAGGGTGGAGTGAGGAATCTGTAATTTCTTACCCCAGCTCTCTGAAGGGTTTATTGAGTGCACATGTGTAAGCATAGCATTCCTTTTCTGTGCAAGTTACTCCTGCCAAGAACTTGCCCTTTTTAAAACCTGAACAATGAACACTCTTTGCCAAACCTCATCACAGTGCAGTCTAAGACAACAATCCCCACAGCTCTATGAAATGTGAATCAAGTCAAAGAAAGGGAAATGCTGTTCTCTCATCTGTATATCCAGACACTTTTGATGTTTTATAATTACAGGTGACAAAAATCTTAACTTTAAAAATTAATACAATAGTTTCTTGATATGTAGCAGCTTCCTATTTTAAAATTACAAATAACTTATTTGCTAGGATTCTTCATGCAAATATTTCTGCAGACAGAATAGCCTGATACTTAACCTTTTACTAACCTGCTCAGGGAACATTCATAACACACTTATGATACAGAAACACACTGAATCCACAATTCAGAGTCATGTGTGGCTAAAGGATTGAAGTTTAAATCAGAGTAAATGTCAAGGGCAAAATGAATAAGTACACAGTTGCATTACTATCTAAAGAAACTGCCCTCTGATGCAAAAAGTCAGACCTTAAAGTTGATAAGATTGAGATAACTATTTTAATTTACATCACTTAATGGATAGCACTCATGATAATTCCATACTCACAAACCATCAATTTCTTGAAAATAAACTGATAAAAGAACAAAGGAAGCAACACAATAGTCTATGCAAAAACATGAATCACACATCATTATGCAAACTAGACATACATTTCTAAAATTTTTGTCAGGTTTTATTCCTTCATTTATCTTTTTTATTGTTAAATAATCATAAGCAGGATCTCGCTTTTTTTAAAAAAGTTTGTTCAACTTTTGTAACAAAGATAAAAATCTTAAAGTTTATATTTGTGTAACAAAGATGAAAATCCTAAAGTTAGTATTTCAGAGAGACTCGAGAGCACATTAGTCCTATTGATCTGAGTTTTTTTCAGCCAGTTTCATTGCTTTAAGAAATTCAGTGGGGTGTCACCAGAAGAGAGGCCCTGTCGTCACAGATTCTAGGATCAGGTTCCAAGTCTTTCCCCAAACAAGTTCTTGAAATGCGTTTTTTATGCTATGACTCATACAGAATAAAAACAGAATAAATTTTAAAAGCATTCCTAAGCTTTTCAACCACTGACACAGTAGAACACTAATTCAACAGAAACTGTACTTAACTGTAAAAGAGATGATATTTATTAATAATTGCATTAACAAAAAATAAGACAACAGCATGTATATAAGTTTAGGTTAGAATGGCAAAAAAGGTAAAAGATAGGACCTTTTGGTCCAACTGTAAAGAAAGCTTACTAAAATAGAGTAAAACTCAAGTCTTTAAAGTAGTATGCAATAGTCTGGAACACAGAGAAGGAACAGTGTTATTTACACATACATATGCAGATATGTACAAATATAAAATATCTATATAATTGATGTTACATATAAAACACAAATATATATTCTCCTGTGTGCTTCTGTGTGCACACCCATGTATGTAATGGGTAAATAAGAAAGCAGTAGTACATATTTCTTGCCCTTCTCCACTGGCTAGAATACATATAAGTCTCAGCTTCTAGAAGTATTTAGGGAAAAAGAACTCTCACAGGCCCATTTTTAGTTTACAAAATAATAATTATACATATATTACATATGAGATATTTTATTGGTAATAATATTTAACATCTCAATGTAATAGATATCCTAGAGATTCAAATAGGGGGGAAAGAATAGTCATCAAGTCATTTTGGCAAGAATTTTGGAAGCATAACCATCATCTAGAACTGAAGACATCTGTGGCAACGATAGATCTTGTTAATATCAATAAAAAAGGAAAATAAGGAAAAAAGTTTGTCTTCACCTAACAGTAAAAGCTGATTTCTATAATGTGATGCTTTCTTTGCATGATTACCTATAATTATGCTGATCTGGAAAATACAGTATCACAATGCATTTAAATAATACACTGTACCGCAAAAAAAATGAGTAGTTGTGAAAGCAGCTAACTCAAAATATGTTTATTTGGGTGTGATCTATTCTATTTAGTATCAACAGAAAAACAGATGACAAAGTATTAGCACTTTGAACTAGGGGGGTGATGTAAGCATTTGATTTAATGACATTAACTTCCTTTGTTTCTTTATTTTCCACATATATCTTAAATCATCTGGTATTTGTCCTTCTCCTTCTAACTTATTTCATTGAGCATCACTCCCTCCAGCTCTAACTGGGTTGTCTCAAATGACAAAATCTCATCTTTAAGGCACATTTAGTTGAGTAGTAATCCTTTGTGTTCATACACAACATCATCTTAATGCACTCAACTGTTCTTGAGTACATAGATTATTAGGCAAGCAGAGAATGGAAGGACATATTTAAAATACTCAAAGATTGAAAAAAAAAGAGGTAAGCCAAGAATCCTTCAAGACTCTCTTTCAAATTAATAAGATAGTATGGAGAGCTCTCCTATAACACACACCCAGTGTCTCCTATTATTTTTATATCTTAGTATGGATGTTCGTTACAAGTAATGAACCAATAGTAATACATTATTAACTAAAGTTTACTGCTTATTCTGATTTCTTTAATGTTTACCTAATGTTCTTCTTTCCAGGGATCCCAGTCCAGGACAACAGATTATATTTCGTAAATGTCTTTTTGGCTTCCTCTTACCTATGAGAGTTCTCAAAGTTCTCTTGGTTTTTGAGTATCTTGACATGTATAGAGGGTACTGTTCAAATATACTATAGATGACAACTCCATCAAAACGTCTCTAATTTTCTCAGAAATACTGGGATTGTAAGCTTTGAGGCTAGAGACTGCAACGGTAAAGTGTCTTTCATTCCATCATGTCAAGGGCACATACTGTCATTATACTTTATGACTGTTGAATTTCACCTTGATCCCTTGACTGAGATAGTGATTACAAGTGATTACAAGTGATTCATCCGCTGGGAAGTACTCCTGCCTCCTTCCCCTATTGTACTCTTTTGAGAGTTCCCATACTCACACATGCTCAGAAGCTGGGACTAATTTCCTCCTTCCTTGAAGGCAGAGTATCTACATAAATTATCTGAAATTCAATGGCATAAAAGATTTGCCTCTTCTTCCCATTTATTATTTTATCCAATTGTTTACTTATTTAGCATGGTCACATGGTTGTTTATTTTAAACTTTAGACAATAGTCAATACCACTTTATTTTTCTGCTCTGATTATTAAAGCTCTGGTTATTTGAATTTCTTCCATTTTGTTTTTGTGTCTCTTTGAAATATTCCTATTTCTGCACACAAGTGGTGTTGCATGATGTGAGGCTTGTGTGTGTGTTGAGTGCAGCAAGCATTTTGGCAATATGAGATGCTCCAGACTCACATTATGTACTTTCTACCTCAGCTTAGTATCATTAAGGATCCTTGGTTGGTTTTACTGGTGTTAGCAATCAGGACCAAAGCACTATGTAGAACATGTAAGAAATATGTTTAAAAAAAAAAAACTTTGCGTTTAAGAATTAACATGTATCTTTATGTATCTGATCTACACTTCATGCTTGCCTGTAGTTTCTACTTTTCAGTAATGATCATAAACTACATAAAGAAAATCATTACTATAAAAATAAAAGATCTACCAAGAAAAAAAAATACCACATATCAACAAAGAAACACAAATTAAATATCAACTTCTATTCACTCAGTATTTAGTATCACAAGTCAACTTATCTCTTTGGAGAAATGACTATATATACTATCTCTTCTGATGAGTTATATTAGTCTAATTCTGCTAATATACCTTAAATGATCTACATTTAATCCAATTATTAGGAACCAGTTATACTAACTCATTTCTGGATCAAATATGACACCACAACCATTAAAAGTCATTTAAGATATGCAAAAGATTAGCCTTAAAGAGGAAATTTAGTAAAATGCATACTATAGAAACAATAAATTGAACATACACCAAACAATAAGTTAATCACATAACTTTCATGTATCTATACCATGTCATGAACGAACCTAAAGTTTTCAAAGAAGACAAATTCCTTCCCTGCATGATCTTGTTATGGATGACAATTGACCGCAAATGGAAATATTATGACAATAAATTATCAAAAACAGAATATCAGCTTGAAAGAACTAAAAATAAAAAGAATTTAGACCAAGGTTTCCTGGAGTAAGAGAATATATTTTAACCAAGTTGTGATATACCTAGGAAGGAATGTGATTAGCAAGCATTGTCTATGAGTGATCATTTCAATTACTGCTTACTACTTATCTCAAAAATTTTAGTTATCTTTTCAAGAAATATGTTATAGGTTATTGAAATACTACTTTGGTGGGGTGTGTGTGTAGAGAGAGTGTGGAGAGACAGACACACACAGACAGACATATTTTCTGTTTGGTATTTAGGGAAAGAATAATAACTTTTCAAAATAGAACTATGGTTACTCTTATTTGTTAAATAATCATTTATTAATTAATAAGAATACTTACCAAGGAACATGTCATCAAACCTTTATTCCCAACAGAGTAGGATAGAGTGATATTTACTCTTTTCCTATAATGAAGCTATAAAAAGCATCTGAAAATATTAATATAATTAACCATTATCAATGGAAATATATTACCCTTTAAGAGGGAGAAAGTGGTATACAAAATGAAGGGTAAATGAGCTATCACGGTTTTTCACAGCTTCCTTATTAGCCTATATGACTAGTACCTGTGGTGCTGAGCTCTCCTCATGATTGTACATACCTAGCCCAATGGGTGTGCACAAATGTAAGTGGGCACACCTGGTCCCAGGAGGGAGGAGCTGAAAAGGTAGCTTTACCCTGGAGGAAGGAGGAACTCAACTTGTTGTGTCTTTGACAGTTTATTCCCCCTGTTTACTATTAAAATTCCTGGAAGATGATGCCAAGGCTGACACTCTTCTTTAACTGCTAGAACCTATGATGAATCTACCAGTATTGGAATGGTTCCTAAACACAAATACATAATAAAAATGGGGATGACTTAGCCAGATAATTCTATACAGACATCTCTAAAGTCATCTTTGGAGACACTTGCAGGTGTCTTGATAGTTAACAACTGACCTTTCAATGGAATGAGAAAATAATATTAAGAATAAGAGCTGGCAACCAGGAAACCGCCTATCCTAATTTAATTCTAACCCTAAGAACATATTTCCTAGTTCTAGCTCTGGAAAATACAAAAGAGTAATTCAGCTCAGTGACTCAAGTTCAAGCTTAAATTTGACCTGCTAACTTGTCACTAGAAGCAGTCCATGTGTTTCCTCTGCCTTTGTAATTGTTTATTTTCCTGACTTTACCTAACACCAAAAATAATTCTCCACTTCTATATTTACCAGCCTCCCTCCCTCCCTCTCCCACCCCCTCTGTGAAAGTCAGTTTATCTTTGTGTGTTTCCCATGCAGGTTCATGAAGAAAAAAATCACTAAGATATGCCTTTAAAGACACTTCCACAAGAAGATATTTCAGTCAGTATTGATTATAATTTGCAGACAATTCCAAAACATTTTGCACTGCCTCTCTTCTTGACCTCTCATCTCAAAACGTTGTTTGGAAGGTAACAGGAATCAAATTATTACTCCTCCTAAGTGAATGAACAATATACTCTTAGAAAGCTGAGCCAATGAAGTATAAACTAACTTTTTTAGGTGTTGAGGTTGTGGAGGCAACGAATAGACTAAGGAGACCCTCATTAGCTTCGGGAAATTTTTGCAACACAAACATGGAGTTACTTAAGTTGACAAAATGTGTTTCATTTGTTTTCATTTTTCCTTTACTACATTATAAAAGCCACTAATAATTTCCAAAAGATACAATAAGGTCTGATCTGATCACTAATATAATGTGTACATAACTCCAGGTGTATGGATTTCATATGGCTCATATCAGTAATGTAACCAATCCACATTGCCAACTATAAAGGAAGTAGGCGGGTCATGACACCAGTTATAGCGCATAGACTCACCAATTTGCATAGGTTCTTTATTGGTTCTAGCAGTTACACAGACACACTAGGTAGGGCAGGGTCAGGAAAAGGGTCTGTGGGGCAGATGAGCCCCCCAACCCCCCTAGGAATCCCCATGTGCCTTCTCTGGGCTCTCTCTCCGGTGGTCTCACGATCCTCTGTGTTCATGTTTCCCTTTATCCCCTCTCTCTTAGGTCCAGGTGTGCACATTCACACATGTGCACACTCACTGGGCTGTACAATCATGGGGAAGACACAACACTTCAGGTGCTGGCTGTATAAGCTAATGGAGAAAAGTCTTACTAAGTCACTTCCCCTATACCATCCTAAACCATGGATCCCATTTAACTTTATGGGTGTTCTTCCCATTGCAATACATAGATACAGCATCATACCGACCTTAGGAAAGGTTCCCCTTTTAAAAGGTGTTATGTAAAACTGTTTGAATTCCTTGGAAGAGACCCACATTATAGTAAACCGTTCTAGTTTCAGTTCTGTCCCTTATTACCATATATTTGGAGACATAAATTAACACCTTTACAACTTATTTTCATTTCTAAAATTAGAATAGCTGTCAAAAACTTTTACAGAATTATGATTCTTTGTTAATATTGCAAAAGTCAAAATAGAAAACTTCCCATTTTGAAGTCTGTCTGCTTTTTCTCTCTAAAAAGAGACAGAATTCTTTATGTAGAAAAGTTGGGAGTACTAATCTTGAGCCTGTACAAAACACGGGGAATGTAGTAATTGATAAATGTGTCTTCCCTTCACCAATTTTCCATTTCATAAATGGCAAATTCCACTTGAAATGTTGGCAATCCAAACCAGTACCCTTTTATTGTTTCTGAGTTACCTCCTGACCTTATTCTTATCTTCTTCCACATCACCTTCCTGTATTTCCTGGCCCTTCTCTTCTATGGATCAAGGTCTTTTCCCATCTCCCTGACCCACACCCCATCACTTTGCAGTCGGTCAGCGATGGTTTCTCTGGCCAACTTCAGCTTTGAGAACGAGCCTCTGGGAGCCCCAACTCCGAACAAAAGGCAAAAGCTGGCTGGGGCTCCTCCCTCCCAAACCCGACTCTTCCTGCTCATCCTCCTCCGTCTGGCCTCCTAGGAACTGGGGTTAAGCGAAGGTATCACTGGAGTGATGACATGTGGCTCTCTTCCTTCTCCACCCTTCACATTTTTCTTTCCACGTGCGGAACCGGGAAGGCTCTGAACTGCTCTTGCCCCGGCGGTTGCCATGGTTACAAAATAGCTGGCGCGCGACAGCCCAAAGGGGTCTCTGGCCGTCTCCTCTACCTGCGCCCCCACCCTTTCCATCCCGAAAGAGAATGTCCCCCGCTCCCCCTACACTGAGGGGTGGAGAGAGGGAGGGGGAGACAGAGACAGAGAGACAGACAGACCTTTTCCGGCTGCACCTGAAGTTTCTCCCCCCGCCCCCTCTGCTTGTGCAAACAGCCTAACACTCTAAGAGAGGCCGGTGGGATCTTCAATGAAGAAAATCTTAGCGAGAGCTGCCTTTGATCACGGCTTTGCGACGTCTATTTAAGTCCGATCTCTTAACTCGGTATTCCGGACCGGCAGTCCCAGGCGCCCGGCGTGCGGCTCCGGTCGGTCTGGCGCGCCGGCTGCTCCCGGGAGCGTGGCGTTCCGTCCTCCTGTCAAGTCCTTTCCACACGCCGGGAAGCCGGCAACGCGCCTCCGCACTGGAGGCCGAACCCAAGTCCAGAGGGAAGGAGGACCCGCCCGTGCGCTGGAGGCCCGGCGCTGCCAGGGCAGTTCATTAACGCGTCAACTCGGCGCGCGTCTGGGGGAAGGCGGGAGGGAACAGCCGGGGCTTGAATTCATTGGGTTCAATTCGCAGCAGGGGTCAAATCCGGGCATTCGCAAAGCGAGCCAAACGGAGAGCTACTGGGGATGCCCCTTCCAGCCCGAGCGCCTTCTGCGCTGACCGCACTCCTCCCACAGCCAGCTTGGAGACTCTGCCCGACTCTAACTTTCCCCTAGGTTCCAGCACTGAGACGCCCACCCCCACGGAGAGTCGCGAGCCCGCACGGGGAAAAAGGCGTCGCCCAGCCCTCCCCCAAAGCACAACAGTGAAAGCAACCACCACATCTCCCCACCCCAGCTCCCGGCCGCCGGGAGAAGCAGCCGGCGAGGCGCAAACGCCCCGGCTCAGGTCCCGGACGACCGCGCCGACGCGTCTCCAATGAACCTGCAGCCGGCGGAAGCCAGTGGCACTTTGAAACGCGCTTTCTCCGCCGCGGCCGCGCAGGGAGTGAGGACGCCAGAGCGTGCGAAGTTCCGGGAGCGTCTTGGGAGCACAACTTTGCGGGGTTCTAGTCGCCGGGGACTCAACCCGGGGTGCGACTGTACCTCTGCCGCCACGCTGTCCCGGGCGCGGCGCGCACAGGCCGTCTGCACCTTAGCGCACGATTCCGCGTCCATGCCCCACGCGCCCACTCCCCGCGGCTCTCTCTTTCCGGCGAGTCCCGTGTCCCCGGTCGCTCCGTGTGCTCACTCTGGACCCCGAATCCAGTCACCCCGCCTTATCGCTGCGGTCCTCAGCGCGCCCACCCCTTGGAGTAGCAGGTGACCCGAAACCAGCCTTACCTGGCGTCCACGCTTCTCTCCCTTGCTCCTTCACCCGTGGTTCATATAGGGAGAGCGGACCGGGATGCAGCCTGCGGCAGTGAGGGGCGCCGACCGGGGTCGCGGGCGTGAGCTCCTGGAGCGGCTGCCTCGGAGGAGCCGCGGAGCCGCCGGCGGCCCTGGCTGAGCGCTCAGGCTGCGGCCGCAGAAGCCAGGCCGGGAGGCAGGGGGCGCTGCTGCCCCCACCCCGAGCGCCGGGCAGGGAAACGACGGAGAGCGACGCACCAGCTGGAGCTTGAAGGAGGCGAGAGTGGCTGGCGAGGAAAGGCACGCTCCGAGCAGGAGGGCGGCTTTTAAGTTTGTGGTGTGACCGCAGCAGCTGTCCTGGGAGAGAGTCAGTCTTTCTAAAAAGGGGTTGCTCAGAACGCCGGGGATTACCTCTCCCCTTCCGATCTCCTCCCCCAGCCCTCGCCCCCCTCCTCCTCTGCGCACGCCAATCCTCCCCAGCGAGCCCAAGTCCATCCCTGTCCGCGCGCTGGCTGTCAGCAGCGCGGATTAAATGCTGCTCTCACCGCACCGAGGGATGTTTTCCGGACCGGGCGCTCTGTCAATGAAGCCATCCCTGACGTCTGCTTCTGTGTCCTGGTGGCTTTAGGACCTGTTTTCTTTTGCACTCTATACCACAACTGTCTCTAAAGACCACCTGCAAAAGAAACGAGGGTATAATTGACCTCAAACACTGTCCTAAAGCTAGAGAGTACCGGCGTTCCACCGTTTAAATCCCATACCTGGCCTTCAAAGAGCCAGGTATGGGAATGAGGTACAGAAATCAGTCTTTCATTAAGAAAATGGCACTCAGGAAAATCAAGACGAGGTGGGGAGAAGGGTTTTGCAAACTATAAGCCTATGTTTCCCTCTTAATCGGTCAAGGGAAATATATCACTCCTGTTTGATTAGGTCCCCTTTATGGATCAATGCACACTCGGTGTGGAAGAAGGAATCTAGAGTCTTGTGGAGGCCACGGTAAATCTATACTGGATCCTCCTTCAGAAAAAAATAGTGCCAAAATAATAATTTTACTTTTACAAAAACACATGAATATGAATTTATTGTCAGGCTCCCCTCAGGGACAAAGCAAGGATTTATGCAAGTCAAGAGTTCTTAAGTTTAGGCCTTGTTAGTTGCCTGATATGTCCTTCTGTGATTTCACTCTAGATCCCTGATCACACACCTTGCACTTATTAGTGCCTAACATAAAACTGACTTAGGGAAGAGTTAAAGAAATGAAGAACCCTCCAGGCACTGTATTTGTCAGCGTGATTTAAAAGCACAGCTTGTAAGGTCCCAAAGCTCTCTCAGGCAAATGACAGGGGTGTTTTGGTATAGGAATAGTGAGCAGACAATGGCAACAATGGAACAACTGGTATGGGGGAGGAGAGGCTTCATTTATCCTAGCTTTAACAACAGAGGCGGCCACAGAAGTTAAATGAGTCCATTGAAGTTACAGATTGTTAGAGGCAGAGCCACACTCACAAGGGACTCAAATTTTCTAATTTTGTGGAAGATTTTTCCCTTGTCTCAGTCTGCTCCATCTAGATAACCTTGGTTTTGACTCTCAATCACTCAATCCCATAATTTTTGCCTGTCATTACAAGAAAGTTTAAGATTCTACAGACCACAGACTAAGGCAACTTTTTCCTGAATGCTTGACATTCAATGTTAAATGACGTAATGAATCTACCTACGTTTGGTGGGTTTGTTGCATTTGCCTTTAAATTGATTGTGTTTTTGTTTTTATAATGTCATTGACCTTCAACCCTCAATCCAAGTTGCAAGTTCTAAAACTAAAATATCTTTTGCTTCCCACAGCATGACTTCCACAGTTTAGCACATGAAGATCAATTTTTTTGAACTCTCAATTATTAAGTTTTTAATAATCTTATCAGTTTATTGGCCACAATATTGTGCTTACTAAAATTGTGGCAAATTTGTAATTTCCCATTTTCTCTCCTGTCTATATCTTAGCTTATAGTCAAACTAAATGACATCTCTTTTATGCTACTATTTCAGCTTTTTCCACAGAGCACTACAGAATTAATCATTTCCTCCTGTTTTCCCAAAACACTTTGACTTCACTACTATTATAAGGCCCTTTCATGCTATATCATAATTAGTTATGTATGTGTCTGTGTCTCATACAAGTGTTGACTGTTTTTTGTCTTTGATTCCCTAGTCCCTAAAACAAAGTCTATGGATTTGTGTTAAACTGATTTTAGTTTGAAGTACCCTGATTTCAAATTGAGACTGCATTTACTAGGGCATCTTGAATGTACCATGAGAAGACATCTGGAAAGTGGATTCTGTGCTATCCTTCCTTTTAATTAGTCTGAGCACACAGCAGGCAGAATCAACTACACAGCCCAAAGTGATGATGAATGGCTTCATCTGTACCCAAGACTTTGTAATCTTGAGGGTACTTCTGAGTGAGTTGCATATGGTAGGTGTTTCACAAACATTTGAAAATTAAAGAAATTAATTTAATCACTGATAAATGATGATAAGCAGTCTGTTACACTTATTTTTGAATCTCTACAGACTATAGGATCCCACCAAGATTATTTTCAACTCTTTCTGACTAAGAGTTTGGGGTTTGTTATCACCAAAAGTAATTTATTAATGTGTCCTGTAAGTCTAATTTTTATTTGAATCCTTGCAGTAATACCCAGTGGGGAAAGTATTTTACATTTTTTTTTAATGTAAGGTGCATTAAACATTTTAGTTTATCTCCAAAGGTAACTATTCGAGATTCATCAAGTAATCTTTACACTGGAAAAGATGTGTATCTCATCAGAACTAATTGCTACTGCGATACCTGTTTCAGTATGCTGGGATTTAAAAGGGTCAGGCAGGGGTGGTGGCAGAGGGAAGCAGACAGGAAAAAGAAGATACACTACTTTCCAAATACTTGGGAGAGCTATAAAACAAAGTAACTTGTCCAGGGTGTGTGTGGGGGGGGGGGGGCCTCCCGGGGTCCAGATTCATCCCTTCTGACATTCATTTTCATTTTCATTATTCATTTTCATTAGGACTCATAGATAGTTCAAGCAAGTTATTCTTGCTATATGGTACTAGATGGTACTAGATGTGTGTTAGATAATGCATTATTTCTTTAGCATTATAATATAATCCTAGAGAAATTTAAAAGAAATCAATGAATAAAGTTTTAATTGTAGAATTTCAAGAATTGTCAGTATGTTGGGTGTCACAGGCGAAGGCAACAGGTATGTGTAAAAGTAGAATAGGTATATTCTAGGCTTCTCCAACTCCATAAATAACTACCCCTCCCCAGAAGATGGAAGAAACATAATTACTGGGTCTAGAATTTAAATCTAGCTGGATTTCAGAGGATTTGGCTGCAATTTCAGTAGAAGGTGCTAACATGTGGTTGTTTTCCAACAAAACCTACAATCCTACTTCTCTCTGTAGAGTTTTCACAACACATAGTGAATTTAAAAGAAAGGAAGGGTGAATAAAAGAGATTGCAAGAGTCTATGCAAAAAAGACAAGGAAAACTGAGAAAAAAATTCATACCAGTTAGTGTTTATTTCTATAAACCTAATTGTATAAAATCACCCTATCTTTTGGTAAATACTACTTTGTTGAATTTTTTATGTATTAACATACTGGTATTGACAGATAAGAAATTGTGTTATATTTGCAGGAGAATTTTGGGCTATTTATCTAGATCTAGTTGCAACAAGTGATGGCATGAGTTGAAAGCAGCTCACCTTCCTCCTAATCTTCCATCAGGTGTTTTCCCTTCATGAATTTCAGATTCCATCCTCCCCCACCCATTTCTTTCATTTTATCCTAGAAATCCATTCATCACTGAATCATTTGGTAGATATATATTAAAATCATTAGATTATACTTAGTGGTTAACAAGAACACACCTGACTTTTATCTTTAGTTAAGTATTAATTATACATACTGGGAACTCTCAGAAGTAAATAGATCCCTGTTCCTCCGTTTAAATACAGAGAGAAGGTTTACAGTTAATCAGAATGTAAAACTGTCAGACCTTGACTTACTGGTCTTTGAGTTTTAAGCTTTTATGGCATATTAAATCATAAACATTCCGATTTAAGAGTGTCTCAGAGATCCTTAGGCCCTGTTACAGATGAAACCAAGGCCAAGATGGAGGATCATCCAACAACTCTGACAATTACCACCATGTCCTCCACAATATAGCACCCTGCAGAGTCTTTGCTTTAAAAAAAAAAATCATCAGCTATTTTCCAAAACCTTTTCTCTACAGAATCTTAAGGTTATATTTATTTAGCTGGGATGGGGTGTGGTGAATAATTAAATTCAGCAGGAATGCACTTCAAAATAAAAATAAAAACACAGTTCAACCCCTTTGGCGTCAGTCCTGAGGCCTCAGAAAAGAAAACTTCCTTGACTCTGCATATTCACTAGTCATTGGAAAAGCTCTCTATGCTTGATACAGGAGTCAGCATAGAGAGGAGTTTAAAATCAAATAAATGACTCTTTGTTTTTTATGTTTAACAATGTTCTTATATCAACAAACGATCCCAAGGAAGGATTTTAAGGAAAAATAAACTATTTTCCTATACATCATATAAGAAAAAAAAAATCATCTTTAAGTTTGTTTTTCTTAATACCTCACACCAACACCACTCCACCCTTGGACCATTCTTTAGATAGAGTGTATTCTAAGAAAACGGGAGAAGGGAGGGATTCCTGTGATATCTAATTGATACAAGCCTTATTTGTGTAAGAGTGATGAAACCAAGAAAAATATGCCCTCTTGTGGCTTATTTGTTCTAGTTCACAACTAATCAACAGTACTCTATTATTTCCTGAAAGCCAAACATACCTATATTCCAAGTGGAATTAAACTATTCCTTTGTGCAGTAATTGGAGAGAACAGGTTCATGCAGGAAAGCATTCCAGAACTTCTGCTTTGTTCAAGGTCATAAGCAGCTGCTTAGCCACAACGAAATCAGTATCCTTAAAAACAGGGAAAGATTTTCCAAAGTAATCCACAGAATCTTAAATATATTATCAAAATACCTTCCTATAATGCATTAGATAGAATTTCTTTCCTAAATTGTAAAGTTTGTTTTGGACAAATTTAAGCCATCAGTTTCCACAAATAGGAGAAAATTCATGACTTCCTTTCCTACTGTATTTGTACCTCTAATATTTCTTTGACTGCGTAATGATACTTTCCCACTTAAAAAGTAAAAATATATCATAATATCATAAAACAGGAGAATACTCATTTTCATTCAGTGCATATTTTCTCTTTCCTTTCCCCTCAGTTTGCTCAGAAGTGAGGTTATAACAAATGCGTTACATCCTATGATTTGCAGATATAACTCATTTCATGATACCACAAAATAATGTCCCCCATGATTTCCTAAAACAACAAAGTTGAGATGGGTTTAGAGGAAGCTGAGCTCTGCTGATCAAGAGAATGATTTTCAGACGACTAAACTGTGATTTAAATAACTTAGTAACTAAGTGGATATTCAAGGTCTAAAACACACCAGTTCACTAAACCTTTAGTTAAACTTCATAATAGCAATTGCTATGGTTAACATTGATATTATTATTTTACATTCAAAGAAGCTTAAAGTGTAATCCAAGGTCATACAGTTTTTGTATTTCTGCATCTAGTTGTATCAGATGGACCAATAAGCAATTTTTTACTATGCAGGCTTACTTTAGTAAGTGTGCCTAAATAATCCAAATTACATCTTAACAATAATAATAGTATTGTAATAATATTGAATAAAAGCCATTTACCAAAGTGCCCAGTCTATTACATGGAGCTATCGCTTCTCTTTGTTACAAGCTAAAATTAAGTCCTGTTTTTTGAAGCTTATCTACTTCAGTGATCATTCTGATCCTTGAGGCACACATATACCTTCATTAGAATTATCACTTACAACAAATATACAAACAATTTGATTCTATGATTCATGTGGGAAATGATACAATGAAAAGTAAAACAAAGTAAGCAAAAACAAATCAAAGTCAATTTTCAACATAGTAGTGATATCAGTGCTTCTCGAGTGGTCTCTCCTGCCAGAAGGATATGTTCTTTGGGGAAATTAGAAACAAGAACTTCTTCCAATATGCTATTACAGTATTTCAGATCAAGGAATTGAACATAAAGAATGGATTGGCGGATCGGGAGTTTCATGTACAAGCAATAGCTGAGGATCACATGCTCTATGTAAGTAGAGAAAGTTGCCTTAAAAATTAATACTTCTTTGATAAAACTCATTAAAACACTTTAAACTCTTAGCTTTTAAACTCTAACTTACCTTTAAACACTTTAAAATGCTTTCGATAAATTCATAATTTGGCATTGTTGGGAAAAAATTTGGTAGACTAGAATAGATGATTACGTAACCTTTTCTGCTTTAGTCATCTGAGGGCAGTAACATTTCCAGCTTACTATAGGCCTTAAAACTGCCTGTGTATTTGCAGAGTACTTCAATGAATAGACCTTTCAAGTGGCAACTATTGATTTAATATGGTGAAAGCAGAGAGTCAGTAACATAACAATAGCTTTCCAAAGTCATTGATTGATTTGGTTAGACAGAGAAATCAATTTTTCTTAGAAACAGCCTAAAGTACTTAGCAGTGCAATACAACTTAAATGTACTCTGTAATAAAATTTCTATGGAGAAAGCTTACTTAGTTATCTCAGTATGAGATGATGAAATGACCATCAAAGAGGTTTTATGTCTGTTTGCTACTTTCCATATTGTTGATTGTCATTATGACTAGTGAGAAGAAATCTTCTAACTATGGCGAGGCTAAAAGAACACTGACCACTTAGATAGAGGTTTTGGGAATTAAAAAAAAATGACAGAAGTCAATGTTAGTTTTGTGGTCTCAGGATCTTCTTTCTCTGATATTTGGCACTGCCTACTTGCATCCTTTTAAAATTTTTAGTCATTGCCCCTGCTGTGTTTTTTCCTAAACTGTTAAGGACACCAGCACACACTATTACAGTTTCTTTGGATATTCTCCAAATCCTAAAAGCAATGCAAATATAGTCTGAACTTTTTTAAAAAATTAACCAATAATCAGAGGGAAATTAACTCCCCAATACTGTTTTCTCTTATCCAGTCTCTTTTACCTTTATTTTTTCCATATACGTGTACATATATCATATATATGTATACATATGTATATATATATCTTTTTATATGTATATATGTATATATATACATATGTATATATCTTTTTCCATATGTATATTTGATTTATCATTGATAAAAGCAATAATATAAATTATCCTGTTAAATTGTGTTCAATCTCTTTTAGATCAAAAAGTGATAGAATAAAATGTCAAAGACATATATTAAAGACAAAAACATACATTACAACCCCTGAAAACTGAGCTTCTAGGAGAGAGAACAAGGAAGAAGAAGGGGGAGGAGAGAGCACAATGAACTAAGGTGGAGGGTTTTGAGTACTTTGGTGTTGAGAATGGTATGGATACTATACCCGAGGAGGGAAATTCTATACTGTTCAATTATTGACAGGGATGGAAAGCAATGGTACTTCAAAAATGTATTTAATTTAAAAAATGCATATATAGAAACAAAAATATGAGATGATATGTCTCTCCCTTTTGATTCTTTTCCTAGAACCATGTTCTCACATAGCGAGAAGTTTCCAAATCCTTGTGTGATGTCTTAGCTTGTTCCACATATGGGAGATGCTTGCCTGTTGGCTTCTTCACTAAATTTGGTAATTGGGTCAACTAGTGATCTTTCGATTTCATGAGCCCAAAGGCATTTCATGTCTGTTGCAGGCTTCCATCAGTCTTGCCTTGACTGGCTCTGCAGAACACTCAGGTCTGCTTCAAAGGTCCATGTAGCTGAAACTCTGACAGGCCCCAGCAGAAAAAGGTGAATATCTCAATATGCATCTTGACGATCCTCACAGTTTCTGCTAGCCCTTAGCTATTACTCCTGAGCTGGTTTCTGTAACACCCATAGTGTCTTATGAAAATGTCACCTCAGAGATTCCCTCAGACAGACCATCATGTTGATGTTAGTGTGCCCAGATTGGTACATGTAGCTTTCCTATATAGTGTCTTATCTAATAAACTGTCCCTTACCAGGCATACTTTAGAATGCACTTAACTAATTCATGCCTCTGCTTTCATTCTCTTTTCTCTACTCCCCACTGACTGTAAATCATCAAAGATTTCCTCTTCTCTTCCTACATCCAAATATATATACAATATATAAATATAAAAATATTTAATCATTTCTATATTATATATAGATATATAATCTATCCTATTAAAGCTTGTCTAGTGAACCAAACTTGGCTCTGAATATTTTAAAGCATGATGGAAAAATAAACAATTCTCTCTGATAGAATTTCTTTTCATAAGACCATTGCTTCCTGCAAAATCTTAATGTTGAACATCACAGGCCAAATTCTGTCCCTTTTTAATACATTATTGATTAAACAAGTTCTAGGAATTCAGGAAATAAATGATTCTAAATTAGTTTTGCAGTGTTTTGTTGCATGCATTTTCACTGCTTACCTAATTGACCACAAGGCAACTTTGCTGTAAAGCATAGAGTACTAATTGACAGTTTAGTTTCAAGTTAGGTTTATCAGCTAATCCTTTCCATTTTTATGTTAAAAAATTTCAGTGACAAAACTTATTGGGGACATGAAATAAGAGTATAAATCAGACGGCATGCTATACTAGGAAATGAAAATCCATCCGCTTGCAAATGCTTCGATGAACACAGTCATTCTTTCCACCTATCAAAACTAAAAGCTTACTAATCTATGATAATTAAAGAATCAGCTAGTCATTCACAACCGTCTTGGAGAAATCAGTTATCATTTCTTTAGTTAATTTAGATGCAACTTATCTTCTAAATCCATTTTACTAAAATTGATCATTCAATATTAGAAGTTAGAAGAAAAAGAAACCAGCTCCTTCCATGACTCCAGAGAAAGAATTACATGATTCCTTATGAGTATCAGTTCTGTGAACATATTTTGTTCTTTGATAGTGGAGACTGATGTAGACAGAATATATTTAGTGCAGATGTAGATGATTAAGTGAAATATCAGGACATGGTATGTTATGACACATCTAAATATAATACAGACATGTAGTGCCAGTTATACACTTTAGGTGCTATGATAAAAAATAACAGCATCCCTCATCTGCCAAACAACAGTGGAGATGCCTTGCACAGGCAATCAAAGCTCACTTAAAAAATGTATATCCTAGTATTTGGTAACAATGGTCTCTTTTAATGAAGAAAAAAGAAGTGTTTCATTATGTGCTTTCAAATTAATGCTCCCCTTTTATTTATTGAGATTTTATATTTTTAGCAAGAAAAATTGTCTGTGACTAATTAATTATTTTGTGGCAAAATGTTTGAATCAAAGAATTTAAACTAACTGGACACAGAAATGGACACTGTGCTTGGATCAGAAGGTCAAAGGTAGTAAGAAGGTCAGGAAAGGCAAAACAAAACGTACAAAGGGCTATTAAAACATGATCCAAGTTATATGCAAATAAATGCTTTTGAGATAATTTTGGGTCTAAAGATTACATGAATAGTTGAATGCTTAAGATAATATTACCAATTCATGAGAAAATATCTTAAAATCATCCACATGGCATTTTTGTACCAGATTGCAGGTAAGTTTTGACCTGGAATAGGCAAGGGAAAGACAGGGTACAAAGTGTGGTCATTAAAGTTTAGCTTCAGACTCAGTGGCAGATTAAAAATTGTTCTTTACCAAATACCTACTTCCAGGTTATTTTCATTGTGAACTTCTGTGTCATCAGTGATTCTATGCTTTACACATTGTCATAACATCAAATAAATTCTACTTTTGTTTTACTTCCTTAACTGATGGATTTCTTAATTTCACAAGTAACAACACAATATTTAAGAAATATTCATAGCATAAACATTTAGTAATTGTTATGCAATTGTCATAGATATCAGAACAAACATACTGAAGGTCATGATTAATTTTGAAAGCATAAGCTTTATCTTTTTATATTATTTAGTTATTTGTTTATAAAGTTAACACTTTAAGTGATATGAGATGAATTAGTCATAAATAAGCTAGTCAGGTATTTTCATTATCCTTCTTCAACCAGAGTGCTAAAAGAAGAGAGGTTTCTTAACTGCCTTGGCATTTATATCTGCAAGATTTTTTAATCACATAAAATAACAACTCTCAATGGTCAAAGTATACTTCAACAAATATTTTAATGCAGTAATTTAGAGTTAATGTACACTAATAGCATCCAATAGCTCTTTACAGAGAAAGTGCATTGCTGAATATAGCTGTAGAAGAAATCATAATGTACTCTTTCCAAGTGCAAATGTTTCTTATAATACCTGCTCTGTTGACTAATCATTCTGCTCCAGGAAACATATTAAATAAAATAAATATTCAATGAAAGGAGAGATCCAGGTGGAAAATGGTTTTACTTTTATCTCTGCGAAGAAGATAAGCCTCCCTTACACACCAACTACATCATATTTCACCCAGCACTGCCACTGGGAAATGTGAGAATGATGGCAGAGAAAATAAACCTGTAAGCAAAATATTTATCTGATATATATATTTAAATATAGATTTATGCAGTAAAGAAAATCCACTCATAAATCAAGTATTTATGCTAATTGTAAGAGGGAAATTTTGTTTTGGTTTTTGAGAGATCTGTACCTCTAAGGAAAAAGAAATATAAGATATCTGATATATAAAGTATCTGGAAGTCCCAACCAAAGGACAGACGACTCTTCCATAATCCACAATTCTTATATAAATCTATAAGGCTTATTTATAAGCTAATTATCTTTTTTAGTCCCAGATCACTCCTGTATCTGGTCAGCTTCTCCACTGAAAAAGTAGAAATAACAAATACATCATCAAAATTAGTGTAAAATAGTAGTAGTTGAGCATGAAATTTAGCGAAATACAATCAAAATATACTAAGAAAACTGATGGCAATACAATTCAGGTAAAAACACGACTTATGTTTTGTAGAGTATTAAAGTACAGATTTTAGATATAATACACAAAACACACAAATACAAATTGTACAATAGTATTAAATCTTTGTGCAAATTAAGGACGTCACAGATTGCATACCCAATCTGGTCCCCTGAATAGATAATAATTAGGCATTTGTGAATGTGGAGGAGGCCTCCCTCCAAAAGGATGAGGGGGAGAGAGTGGATAGAAACTGAATTCATCACAATACATCACCACCTAATAAAAGCTCTGTTTCTCACCAGCCAATTATCTAAAGCATTTAAGAGTAAACCCAATTATTACTCTTTATTGGTTGCCTTTCTTTCTCTCCATCTGTTTCCACTCGTTTACAACTTTGCACCCACATTTCTAATGATACATTCCTTTTTCCCTCAGATATATTTTAGATCAGTCTACTAAATAGTAAAAACTACAAGCCCAAGCTGTTTAACATGGTGTATAAAGAATTTTTTGAAATAATAATCAACTAATTCTTGAGATCTTAGGTTCTAAATATTTAATATACAGGGTGTATGTGTTTAATTCTCATCAATGTCAAAAAATACATTTTCTATAAAACAATATAAAACTAGTCTATGCTGCAATTTTCAGTCTTGAGCTGATTATTATTAAAATTGGTAAATGATTTATAATGTTTTTAAATTAACCATTCAAAAACGTTCAAGAACACTAGAACTAGAATGATAACCCCTGGGAAAGCCATAGAAAACTGTGGAACTTTGGGTTTGAAATTTATTGATCCAATCACCTTATCTACAGATGGATATATTGAGGGTCAAAATGCTTTGTTCAAGGTCATGCCATTAGCTAATGGGATATCTTGAGCTAAGATCCATTTTATGTTCATCCTATTATAAACCATAGTCTTTCTCAGCAGACGTTAATTAAATAATATCAACACAGCCTCCTTTTGTTAACAAAACATACATTTCTACACCTGAAAAGATAGTTTAACTGCTACTCTTGCCTATTAATCTCCTATTAAAACATTGTTTAATTTGTATTAGTCATAACATGTTATTTTTAAAATAAATTACTAAATTTATAGAAGATAGACTTGCTCCTTTTTATTTAATTTATGCTTTTTGTGAATTATTCAAATTTCTATCATTTTAACAAACAAGATTTAATAGGAAATCATTCATATGTATGTGCCATTTTAGGATCACAGATAGACTCCACATAGGAAGGTATCATGCTGAAGAATTTTAGGCAATAAGATGCAAAACATATATCTGAAATCAAAAACTATATCATGGAGTTTAATTTCTTTTACATTAATAACCAGTTCAAAGCTTTAACTAGCACATTCACAATAGATATTAAAGTCATTCCTTAAGATTAAAGGCTATTTTGAAAGATCCCCTATTTAGAGACAGAAACTGTTTTATCTTTTCTAGAACAACAGACAGCAAAATATCAAAAGCTGCTGTGTTAGCTTATGCCAACCGTAATTCTATCTAATTTGTTTGATCTGCAAATACTGTTAAGATATGAGTCAATACATAATCTTTGAAGCTATTGGGCTATTGCTTGCTATGGTCTTCGTTAGGATTAGGACAAAGGATCTTGCTCTAGTCACCTCTGCATTTGCTTATTTATTCATTCATCAAATACTACATCAAACATCTGTTATGCATCAGACAGTGCTGCAGATACTAGAGATAAATGGTGAGTAAAAACTATCTTTCAAATCATGGTTTAGCTAAGAGACAGATATTACCATATTAACTCTCAAATATAAGATCAGAAATAATTTAATTGTTATGATTGAGAGATTAAATGGATGACTCCCTGTCTCTCTACTTTCCCAGCACATACTCTCACACAGAGCACTCATCCGTGCTGTTTAACCTATAAGGATGAATAGGCTAAAAACAAATTAAAATTTTTTCTGATAAAAAGAAAGATGAGTTCCCCAAAGCGGACAGAAATATAAAGAGAAATGAGACCCAGTTGAAAACATTCGTTGACTCTGCTATCTGTTCTAGTGCTACATGCTAATCTCTTGTGAAAGCCTTTTCCATTTTTAATTAACAATTTTCCCTTTGTCTTTATCTTTGTTAATAACTTTTTAGAGAATTCATGCAATCCTCAGTTTCTTGAACATTTTCTTCTTAAAGCACTTGAATTCTTAACATCAAAGTGATATCCCATCAAAATAGGGCAGAGGCCTCCAACCAATAAACCACAGGAAAAAAGCAATTCTTTTAAAATGCAGCTTCTGCTGCCCAGATTCTTTCAGGTTCTTACCACCCACACATAGCACTTGCCAGTCAAATACAATTTAAATAAATAGGTTATTATTAACAAGAGAACTAACAAGGGAAATGAAAATCAAACAAATAGTCCTAATGCCACACATGGTCAGTTATTTTACTCCAGTCATCATTTTTAGTCCCAAAGGTACCACGATGGTGCCCCTTTGCCCCTCCAAACCTGAGGCATCACTCCACAAAATCCAGTTTTCTGTCTTTGCTTCTCTCTTCAGTATTCCTAGCTGTTCAGCATCTCCAAGGTTCTTCAAACTTTTCCAACAAATACTGATGCAAAATTAGCTTTCCAAATCCTTGATTCCCAGGTCCCAGCTTTCCAGCTAGATTCCACATCACCTTACTGCAGCTCCACACCCTTCCTTTATCTGCCTTTGCCTGCCTTTGGCAGAGTAGGACCAAATTCACTAAGCCTGCCCTCGGTAGCCCCTGATCACCTCTGGCCTGCCTTTCTGGCATCAGATTCCACACCAGCTACCCCTCTGCCAGTCATTCTCCCACTATGGCTCCTCGCCATCATAAACTCATTCTTCCGCGTGTTTTCTACCCAGCCTAGTCACTTGGGGCTCCTCTTTACTGCCTCACCATTCTCCTGCCCCCCCTTCTCTTTGGCTTGTCTTTTTAAGCACCCTTTAAGATTCTTTCTTGTTCCTTCATTTGGGTCTTTCTTTAAGAACCTGTGCACCAGGACAGTATGATGTGCAAGACCCTGTCCTGTATCAAAAGCATTTAAATAGAGCCAAATGGTGTTTGCTTGGAAACCCTTAGCTACGGAACGGTGGTGTCTTTTAAACTAATATTTTCCCTGAGGCAGATTTCAAGGCTCATCAGAGCTGAGAAATATGGTGCCTGTGTGGTTTCTTCTACTTTTCAGGTTTGATATGCTCTTAGATTTAAAATTACCTGTTTGCTTGTGAATTGTGTGTATGCGTATATGGCATGCATGTTTGTGAAATCAGACATTTGAAAAATATTACTCTTTGAAAAATTTCCTCCTATTCCTCAACTTCATACAGTTGGGATGATAAAGTAACCTTTGTTCAATTACATGGTTGTTATTGAATAACTTTTTGATACTAGATTTAACTTTGGTGAACAAGATTCTCCTCTAAAATCTATTTTATAAATTGACATCATTACCTTCAAAACACTTTATCGTTTATTTTAAATATTTGTCATTTCCACTCAATTTATAGCCACTTGAGATCATATGATTGAATTTCAGACGAACTATCTGTTAAATAAAACTTCATAGAATGGCTTACACAGTGTGTTAGACAGAATCACAGAGTTACATAAATTTAGGTTATAAGAAAGCTTGTTTGATCAAATATTAACTGTTCCCTATTCTTGCAAATAAAATCTAGAAGCTGTAAATTATCAGTTTGCAACAAAATATATAAGAATGAACTGAAGAATTTTAATATGAGTATTATGATAAGCTTTTCCAGATGTTAAGCAACATATATCAGACTTTTAAATATTACAATTGTCATATGTTGAACGCAGCAGTTATGGCCATTGTCTTCTGCACAACCTAATTTATCAGTAAGCAATTCACTCATAAGTGCAATGTGTTTAATTTAAAAATACACAAAAACCAACTATTTTTTCTATATGTAATAGTAGCATGTGGACAGACTATTGATTAATTCTACAAATACTAAAAGTATCCAGAGATATTAAATCTTAAGACATGATATTACCTTGAAGTTATAATCTGCTAAATTCCTATATGACATGTTTCACTTTGCTTATGTTATTAGATGAGAGAGGTGAATATTGATTGCAAAAAAAAACAAATTTCAGAGAAGGGTGTTTGCCTCACTAAAACTACATAGCATGTGCCTGTTTTCTATAGTCACCCTTTACATTCTGAGTCTCTGGGGATCTATTTTCTGCTTATTCAGAGTACTGATGGTTCACCAGCCCCTTCCTCAGTGTTGTTCACAGATGAATAAAAGGTGTCCTTCTATGTAATGTTGTGTAATCCTTTAAGAAAACAAAAAGGGACAATATATACAGCATGGAAGAATAGAAGCTGTTCTTCCTTAATGTAAGTGCATGATATCTTTAACCTCTGTGACCCATGGTATTTGATTAGTACCAAAGTCTATATTTGATACATGTGTTTTATTTCTAGTTTTCATTTTGTTTGCACAACATTATACTAAACTTAATTTAGTTTACATCAGCAATATTTCTAGATGTGGCTCTCTTTGGCTGCCTTTCAGTCTCATGGGCTATATAAAAAATACATAAATTATTAAGTTTAGCGTCATTGAAAACATGTGCATCTATGTAAAAATGTCATCTATTCAGTGGCTACATTTGCGGCTGCAGTAATATAAACCCGTAAACGTGCACAATCCTGTATATTGAGTCCAATAAACAAAATCTAGTTGGATACATAACCTGATATTGTGGTTTGGGTAGGTACCATTTGATTTTGTCAAACATCAAATGGGAAAAATAATAGAATAGACATATTGTTTTGGTTAGTTGGCACTTTCTTCATCTAACAAATGTGATTCACTTTTTAGAGCAAAATAGCTATTTCACTGCTGTGAATTGATAACAGGTTCTATCCAACATCCTAACAATAGCACCATTAACTTTCACTAAATGCATTTTATAATAAAATTTTTATGTTGTTTTACTAAGTGTACCTGGATGTCTTCTCTAGTATCATTTGTGAAAGAAAAAAAAAAAAACAAAGAGAAGGACATTATTTCATTTTAGTCTGGTAGAACTAGGGTGAATGTTCCACTATTAATTTCCTTTAATATCCATCTTTTGTAATGATTTACTTGGTTATTTCTATGCATAAATCCCAAATCAAACATTCAAGGGCTGGTTTACCTATACAGTATTCTTCTGATTCTTTTTTGGCTGGTTCATACCATGATGATTTTAAAATATTTTTTTCCAAAGAAAGAATATGAAAAAATGAGTAATCTATCAATATTACTCAAAATTTGTATTTTATCATTGATAGTAGAGAAGGGCCTTTCACCTTTTTGACTTCTTAAACTCAAGATTATATACACATTTAAACTGCCAAACTGTAGAAAATTCTACTCTTTTTTTCCATATTAGAGCAGTCAAAGTTCAGATTTTTTTCAGATTTTCTTCATAAATGAAGAAAAACTGTCAATTGTCCTACACTCATTAACTTGGGTGCTGAGAAGCACTTGTCCAAATCACAGAACTTGAAGCAGAGGTTTCATTCATTTCATATTATAGCCACGTTTATAAGACCTTATGAAATAGATATTATTATAGATATTATTGTTGGTCCAGATTTGTAACAAGGACACTGAAGCTTAGATGCATCAAAGTATGCTAACATGTCAAAGAGATACCTGCTAATATCACAAAGTTAGTGATCTAGAGCATTTGGATTCAAAGTCAATGTTTAATGACACTGGTATGTACTTATTTTCTTTCAATTTGATGAACTTTTTTTAGATATAGTGTTGTAACTTCTATTGTTTAGAAGATTTCAAAACTAGTTTTTATTTTTACTCTCACTGCTAGGTGAGAGTTGCTTATGCTTGTTATTAAACCAGATTGATATATTCATTTATTCATTCTTTATATGGTTAGCTGGAACCTACTGTATGTTCATGTACTCTTAAACTATGGGAAGTTGAGGAAAGACATGGTCCTTGCTCTCACAGCTCTATATACAGTGAAAATAATGTGACATTACAAGAAATGATCAAATAAGTAATTAAGATATGTGTCTGGTTCACATATCAATTCAATAGACAAGAAAGACTGATAAGTCAATATCATAAAGAAGTGTAAAACTTAGCTGGTAAAAGAGAGGCTAGAAAATGGGAGTGTTCTAACCCTCAGGAACTAATATGTGAGAATGCTTTTGTTGTTCTTCTTAGTCCAGGAATGTACTTTGTCAAGAACTATCTAAGCAAATAACCATTTATTTATCAAGGGCTAGTAAAAATGCTATCTGCTATGAAAACTTTTATGGCACTGCCACACAATTAGTTTCCTGAATACAGGTATTTCTTCATTTATACATGGAGATAATAACTGCCTTTGGTGACTTTTTAGCACAATGCCTAGATAAAGCTGTCATTAATTTATTATCTCTGTAATGCCCTACTACTACTCTGATCACATCACTTTCTGTGATAAGTTGCAGCATTCATGCCTTTATATGCTTTAACAGTAATTATTAACCTATGATTACTTTTTTTTTTTTTTTACCAATTTTTCTGCAAAAGAAGAAATCATTATTGGGCATGACAATTACTGCCACCTGGGTTGGAGTCTGATAGAAACCCAAGTTGTTTATTTGAGTTAAAAGATCATTCTATTATTTTCTGCTTTGAGTATCTTACATAAAAAGTGGAGACCTTGCGCAGGAATATATCCTTCAACTGGATAAAAATCATAAAAAGAGGTAAGGCTATCATTATATATGTGGTATCTTTTTGAGTTTGCACCCTTCTTTAAATAAGTCACCCGATTGTTACAACATAGGGCTTATTTATAAATATTGCATATTTACCAATATACTAATATATCCTGCACAGTATAAAGCATTCATAAAATAAGAATTTGACATGAAATAATTATTAAACCAAGCTTTGATGTAATTGTTGCTTCTATGTTAAAAGCATGTGTCTGACTCCCTTTGATGTGATTCATTAGTTCAAATAGCTCTGAAAATTTTGAATATTTTTATATACAAAAAATTTACCAAAAAAATTGGGGTCATAGATAATGTTCTCATAATGCATAGTTCGAAGAGTTTATGCTTATATTTCATTTATGCTTGTATAGGTAATATATTGCTAATCTGAGATTTCACAGGAAATATTTTAGATAAACCTTTAATACATATAAACACTGAAATAGTATATCATTGTAAAAAGCAAATTAGGGCTTGTTTAGAGCTCAATATCCTAGAATCTTATTTACTAATTGTGAGTAGCTATGTCATGAGATTTTAAAGTAATTTTTAACACTCAGAAATCTTGTTAAAAATATGAGAATTCTTCGGTCTTGATCTTAGGTCCACTGGTATTTTTAGTGTACTCCCCCAAGTGTTCTGAAACACCCTTAAAATTGATAAGAAGATAACATAGATTCTAATATTTTCTATGCACTAAATTTAGAAACTTTCATCCATTTTCTTAATTGTAAATGTTATTTAAATAGAACATGGCACATGCTCATATCTTGGCTGATAGCCAATAAGGTATGTGACTCAGTGACTCACATCCTTTATGCACCCAGATATTTTTGGTCAATAATCCTGGGAGAAAGTGTAGTAGACAAAGAATGCAATTGTAATCTATGACTCAAAATGGATACCGGTTTTATTTTATTCATGTTCATATTCATATTCATGGAAGATATTTTGGTTTGCTCAGCAATACATTACCAATTATGTAATTATACTTTATATATAGATACATAAAGTTTAACTATATGCAAAGAAATGAAATATGAAATATGATTATAAATATGATTATTATAGATGCAATGCATATGGAAAAATAGTGAATAGCTAGATTAAAATATCTCTTTTAATTCATGGTTACACATTTATGCACTCAAAGGATAAATGTGCAATTTTCTTTTGGCATATTAAAGGAGATTTGTGGCATAGTTGCACCTTTTAAGATTTTTGAAGCCTTACTCCTATTTTATGTCTTTTTATCTTTCCTTTTACTTTATTTTTTATTAAAGTATCAATGGTTTATGACATTGCATATTATTTATAAGTATTGAATCATAACGTCCTTATAATTAGCATGAAAATTATTTCATATTATACTCAACAATATTGCATAACTTCTCACAGTAAAGAACTTTGAATCATAAATTATTCATACAGGAATAAAGAACACAAACAATGGACTCATGGGATTTTTTTTCAATATTATTTGAATTTTTCAATAAATTTCATATGAAGGCTTAAATATGCTGGTGAATCATTAGCAAATCATTAATAATTTGTCTCAAAACATTAGTTTGCTTCTACTTTAATGACAAAATTCAATCTTTGTTGTTTTTTTTAATTCTTATTTTATATATTCATATTCTTTTGGGGATTCTATTCTTTACATTAACAACTGGTAATAATCCTAGGTGTCCTAAATCAGATCTGGTCACCATGTGGTGTAGCCATGTGTTTTACCTAGACAATTCACTCTTTTAGCAGCACTTTGGTTTCTTGGGCTATATCAACAAGCCAACATAGAAACATTTCTATAAAAAAGACATATGGGTGGCAGAGTTTCAGAGTTCAGTTCATTTTTTTTCTTTTTCTCAGCGAAGTTCTATTCATAAATTTTCATTCAATTTATCAGGTTATTTCTGGTCACATGTCCCCCTCCAAAGATAAACAAAAAAATGTTCATTGACATTCTGTCTTCCCTCGTGATTCTATTCACATTTTAAGGATAGTTTAAGTCAATTATATGATGACTCAGAGGGGGGGAAGAATGAATGATTTCTGATACCCAAAGAATGTGATTATATTTAGGGGCAACCTCCCTGGATCTACCTTACTTATGTGTTAAACTAACACCACAATGTAGCCTGCTTAATAAGAATCATACTATTGGTAAAAGGAATTAAAAAAGATAAGAGATACATGTAAACCATTTAAATTGTAAAGGCTACATGTTTAAAATTAGTTTTCCACTTTTGCCTCATAAAGAAGCAATTCTACTTGAAAGACAGCTATTGAGATGGTACCAGCAGAAACTGAAACAAGCTCTCTGCTGCTTTCATCCGTGCAAAAGCTCACTTAAACCGTGGCACAATCAGTTGGTTCAGGTCAGAAGGGCCAGGACCTGATTGTAGAGAACATGTTGCACAAACTGTAGGAAAAAGAATTTAATAGACCAGGTCAGAGCAGTAAAGACATGAGAGCTGCGAATGGCACTTTTTAACAGAAGGGTCAGGGTCAGATAGAAAAGTAATGGAGGACAGTCTCAGGGGCATAGGCCTCAGATTTATTCTGCAAACCTGTGCTCCAATATCATGACCCCCTCAGAGAAACAGACAAAACCAGCATGAATTCCTTTGAACCATAGCAGAAGGAATGATGAGACCCTGTTCATCCAGGCAATTTTCAGTTTGGACAGTAAATGCCTGTGTTATAGATGGAGGAAATATGAATAAAAAGCAACTAAGTAAAGACTATGATTAAAATGTTAACTATAGAGTAAAAAGAGGTAAAACAATCACAAATTACATTCTAATCTTTGAAACAGAATGCACATTATTTTAAATATTTAAAAAATAACTATATATGCATATGCACATATATACATATATCCACAATAAACACACATGCACACATACACATATGTGTATATGTATACATACATGTATATACATTCAAGTATGTTTATATACTTCTATATGTTTATATGTGTGTGCATGTATGTGTATCTATGTATATATGCATATATATTTACAATAAATAAATATATATATATTTACAATAAACTCTCATCTTAGGGCTGAGGATACCATGTCTTGGGTTGAGAGCACATGCCGATGGTTTACATACAGAACAGGTTTTGTACATAGGTTTGCTTGGGATAACATTCTGTGTTCTTGACTCCAACATCATACTATTCAAGATGCTTGTCAAACATTTATTATACAGTACTTACTAATGATAGTCAATTGTTTGCTGCTTTTAAAATAAATCAATATATATTGGTAGGCATGTCATATCAATTATCACATAAACTAAACACACAAATACATTTAAATAATATGTCTCTTGCAAAATGTTAAATATTGCTATGGATACCATTAGGAGAAAACAGGAGGGAATATCTATTAACAATAAACTTAGAAATCAATGGTAGGTATTGCACAAGAACATTGAAGGAATAATAACATGGATGAATGGCACCTTTTTTAAATGTTAAATTCTGTAACTATGGAATTACAACTTGATTATTTTATGCATTCAAGTTCATCACACATAGGTTAATAGCCATGAGGCAAGTCTTTTCTGATCTCTGAAAGCAAGGCATAGAGGCAAACATAATAATCAGATATGAATATAAAGGTTGAGTGATGTTTAGAAATCCTAAATACAATTTGCTGTCTGTTTCAAGGTGTATACATTTCCATTCTTATTAATTATCCTAATATGTGTTTTCATTTTAGAATACACAAAATTAAATTTAAAATTAAAATTAAAAGTTGAGTCTTTATGTCTCTAATTTAGTTTGCTACCATTTTCACCCCTAAGAAGCTAAACATTTCCTTGTGTATATATGCTTGACAGTTAGTTGACATTTTTTTAAACACAGCTCTTTTCTAAGTAGCTAGAGATAAAACTGGAATTTGTACTTAAATTTCAGATTACTTTAATGGAAAAATACCTAAGGTGTATGTTTCATTGTGCAGTATGTGTGTTTGTGTTCTTACTAATCAATACAGATTAATTGATATTTTCTTTTTTCTCTAGCTTTTTAGAAATGAATTCACGTGATTCACTTTTTATGTATGGAAGATCTGAGTTGTTATCAAGAGGACAGAATTAATTGGTGCTTTCATAGCTTAATTTGAGAAATTTTTATCTTCCTACCACTGACTAGTTAGCGAACAAGCAGCCTTCCTTTTACCTCCCACAAAGGAAGACTTTGCACTTCATTTCAGTTTCCAGTGGAGCTCCTGCCCTGCTTGTACATCATCAGCGAGGAATGTGACCTTGGCCTAGAGGCTAGGAACTAACCATAAATTTGCACTACTGCTGCCTCTGCCATGCAGCTTAGGGAGAGTATCCTTAACTACCATGATAAGTGAGGAAAGGACTGGTGAAAACATCATGAGCTCTTAAAAAATTATATATGAGTCAACAGATTTTTTTCCTGACTTTTGCCAGTACTTTATGAAGAAAACCAGGTTGTTCACTTCAAAACACACTAGTGTATTGCATTTCTTTTCTTTGAAAATCACATTTGAACTGATCTGTTTATATAAAATTTCTGAAATTTAGAGATAGTTTTACCCTGGTTTTCCCTTAATCAATCAGGGAACTGAGATTCAGAGAATTTAAGTAACTGTTCAAAAACTTGTAGCCTTCTAGACAGAATAAAACCTGGAATCTTAGCAGGTGACTTCCACAAATGTGTTCTTAATCACAACTTTTCTCAGAGAAATGCTAAATCACTTTCACTAGAATATATCAGTTTCTGTGGCAGTGCAAAATGGGGAATAGGAATCTTATAACTGCAATAGAGTTCATCTCACGAATTTCTTATTTTGCACATAAAAATGGAATTACAACAATATGCATAAAATAACAACCAATTTGCTTAAACAGTGATAGATGCAATATTAGCATATACTAATACAGTTTTAAACCACTAACTGTTTTCCCTAAAGCCTGGAGATCTGTGACATCAATGAGTGGGACGGGAGATAGCAAAGCAAAGCAGAGATGACACTCCCTTCTTAAATGCTTTGGCCCATAAAAAGCACATTAGTCTGCATGTGTTGCATTAGGGGGAGGCTCTTACACATTCCCTTCGAAATGCAGGAGGCCTGGAGAGTACTTTGTAGTAATTACTCTGCTTGATAAATAGAATAATAAGGATTTTGACAGGCAGCTAGTGATCTTTACTACTTGACTGTACAAATAAAGCCCTTCAATATTCTTGAGTTTGATGATTTCTACTGAGTCATTCCAAAAATTGCTTCCTAATGAGCATGGGCCAGACATTAGCTCATATTCAGTTTTGGGGACCTTATAAATTATCTAAAATAGTTTTTCTTGTTCTGTTCTCTTAGTATAATGAAAATATGCATGAAATGTAGTTCATGGTTTTATTGTTAAAAATAATCAAAGTCTATATCTAGCTCTATTCCTACAATGGGCCTCTCATTATACCACAGGTAACTGTTAGATTTGACAAGTTCTCTTATTCACTTAATCCAGTTTTAGCAAATGCAATTTAATTTTCGCTCACAGCATAATAAAAGAGACACTTCCAAGTAATAAATCAAGAATGAAAATCTCTGTTTCCCCAGGCTGAAGGGCAAGTGACCTTTATATAAAACATCTACTTATTTTTCTAAACATCATAGGCATGATAAACTGGACTGATTGTATTTATCTTTGCACATGCTATGTCATATTGCACCAGGGGACGTCAGTTATCATCATTGACAGCAGCAGTGTTACCTACATTTGTGCCTGAATCTGCAGAAGTCAAACAGCTGCAGGTAATAGAGAAGGGTAATGGTTAAAAAGGCTCCTGTGCAGCTGGGTGGGTGATTTGGAATCCTTGTGTGGTTGAGCTGTATTATCATAAATGTAGAAAAGAATCTCACCCTGCTCTGGGGTGAGGATAACACTTTGCAAATAAACTTCACTGTTTTCTGTTAGAGAAATGCACAGCATTCTCATTCATGGTTATAATTCATGATCTGGAGAAGCATTTGCAAAACTAATCTAATCATAATCCAAAACTTACCATAATCCGAACAATAATTTGAGAGAATGTTTATCTTAATAGAAATTTAAAGAAATATCATCTACTGGAGGAAATAATTGTTCAAAATCTTGGTCGATCTTTATTGACTTACTTTTTTCAAATTTAGGGTAAGAAAGCAAACAAGCCTAATATTGTACGATATGAAAGCCACTTCATAATCTGGATATAACATATAGAGACTGTTTTCATGATGTTATAATCCTTGATTTGTACATCACTACAACATCCTTAACTCCTATTGATAACATGTTATTTTTTATAACAAGATGAATTTATAAAATTTAAATGGTACAGAATATAGCTATTGGTTTTCAAGTTCTCTGTACATAGATTAAACATTAAAATGAAAGAATGATTTTCCTGTAGTTTGCAATGTTTCCTACTCATTATATTATTTCAAATTAATCCATTACTTATCAACAAATATAGAATAATTGTACTTTGTTAATCATTTACTTTGCTAAAAATTAAACTGACTATGTATGCTATCACTTATTATGTGAAATATAGAGGGAACAAAGAGTCAGATAAAACCAAACTCTAGAAATTTGATTATAGAAATGAGGTTATCAGAGGGATAGGTGCATTTAATAACAGATGAGTGAACTAAGAAGATATGGTACATGTATATGATGGAATACAGCACACCTTTAAAAAAAATTAACACCTGCTAGTCATGACAACATGAGTAAAAATGGAAGGGATTATGCTAAGTGAAATTAATTGAGAGAAAGAAAAATATCACATGGTTTCTATCATATGTGGATTATAGACAAATAAACAATGGACTGACAAAACTAACCCAAACAAACCCTATAAATATGACTGCAGAATTGAAACTTCTAAAGGGGGAGTGTGGGAACAGGGAACAAAGGAGAGAAGGGGTTCATGAATTTATGGTGAAAGCATAAGGTTGTTTTCATGGTAAGTGTGACAACACACATCTGAGGATATGTGAACCTATTCCCCTAAATCATATACAGTGTTGTTACAAATGTTACTCATAACAACAACAACAACAAAATAATGAAGCAGAAATTGCAACACTTTCAGATAAACAAAAGAGATATATACTCAGCATTTAAAAGAGATAATGAGTTAAGGACTTTACATCCATTATCATATAAAAACCAGGGATAAATTCCATAGGTTAAGTTGCATTGTCTTCTTTATAAACAAATAAAAATAGACTCTGATGGACTCTGATCCCTAAATTAAAAAAAAAGCAAACAAGTTAAAAAACTTAACAAGTAAATGATTTTCTAATTAACAGAGCACAGATTTTCACAGAAGCATTCAAATACCTTCATTATAAAGGTTGTTTTGTGATATTAAACATTATACAGACATGAAATGTTACATAGTCTGTGATACTAAGCAATGTGCACATAAACATGAATGAGTTAGAATTTAAGTGAATTGAGAAATTCCTTGTGTTGAAATATTTAAGGATCATCTGCCTTTTAATGCTAATAAATATTGAATGGAATGAAGTCAGCAAAACAGGTATTCCCTAAGTGCCAAGATGCCTACTTTTTGTGGCAATATTTTAAAATCCACGTTTCTTTTTGATTACTACAAAAAAAAATCTCACTTCCTTTCCTCTTCACCACAAGATTCTATCCTTATCCAAGAAGATTTTGTCTGGCTTCATTTTAAGTAGTTTGTATCATGAGAACAATATATTTGTTTCCTTTTCCAAATACAGAATTATATATTGGCTATGCTTTTCAAACCACAGAATCTGTGGCGTTTCCTTTTTCAGAATTTCTGCTCTTGACTTTCCAGTGGAAAAGGACAAGCTGTGTTATTATGATTTGTAAGTTTCCTTTTCCATTTTCCCCTTGCTCCTTTCCTTCCTTGTTCTCTTCCTGAGCATTCAGTCCTAGAGTCTTTAGAGGAGATAGAGCACAGTGTGAGTGTGTAAGGTATAAACTCACCTGGAGTTGTGGTTGGGTAAGGAATATTAAAAGCCGAAAGAGAATGAGAGAAAGATTCTATGGGAGATGAGATGTGGTCTATTGTAAGACAACAGAACTCACCTTGGGTTAAGAACATCCCTGTGAAGGGATTACTTGCTGTAGGTTCAGAGCCCAAGCAGCATCAAGGAATGTCCATGTGTGATGTGATTGAATGTGGAATATTAACACCTGACTGGAAAGAGGATGATAGTTATCCTGGTGTAAGAATTGGAAAACACAGTATCCACATAAGAGATGGACAACCATAACAATGAAATATTAGTATAAGGAGCGAATCAAATCTGTTGATAAATTAAGAAATAAGGGCTTAGATTCTGCATCATCAAGAAAGAAAGTTACAAATATGAAAAGGCAAAAACTATAAAGAATCCTGTAATGTAATTAGAACTGGGGTCTGAACTATGAGTTTTAATAACTATGGGAATAGAAATGAAATAAAACATAAATAGATAAATATCAATGAAGTTGATATGTATACACAGGCACATGCATTACCTATAGACATGTATTCTCATAAAGACAGCCTTGGAACAGTTAATTTGTTACTAGAAGTTTAAACCAGATGGGACTGTTTAGACTTTTCACTCCCTTCTTGATCTCATTTATTCTTACTTAAGGCTCTTTTCTCTTACTCCAAGCATCATGTTCTTTCATATTTTTCAAACTGTCAATTGCCTATCTACATGCTCCCTCTGTTGATTTCCACCAAATCATTTTTCACTCTCCTTACACTAGTAATTAATTTCTCTGAATTTATAACCCTGTGATCTTACCTTATATATATTCTCATAGAGTGCTAACCTAGATGAATACTTGCTAAAGCTTGTCCAGCATGTACTTGAAGGTATTTGAAAGACAGAATAGAGCATATTGCAGATGAAAAAATACACACTTTGAGTGTCATGAAATTTTACATGTTCACACTATAACTTACTGATTTGAAATACTAAATGTACTTCTTAATTTTTCTGAGCCAAAGTGTTTCCATCTGTAAAGTTTCTAAGATTTAATTCTAAGATGTTAAGTGTTATGTGATAATGATTATCCTTCACAGATGCTGGATTAACAACTTGCTTATGAATATCTATGAAATGGTGTTTACCTATAGACACATATATCCAATGATACTATATAGCTTTGTTACATATTTTTAAAATTCCTTCATTTCATATTTTTTATAAAGTTTTAATTCTAGTGGATTTTTCTTAGTCATTTTTTTTTTTGAGACTAGGTCTCGCTATTTTTGCCCGTGGAACCGCAGGCTCTCGTTGCCCGGGGTACCACAGACTCAAGCAATCCCCAGCCTCAGCTTCCCAGGTAGCCAGGATTACAAGCGCACAACACCACACCCAGCTGTTTTTTGGGACTAGGTCTCACTGTGTTGCCCTGAGAGAGACTCGAACCACGATCCCTAGCCCCAGCCACTCATAGGCTGAAGCTTACAGGCACGAGCCACCATGTCCGGCTTTCAAATGTTTTTGAGAAAAGAAAATTTAACATGTGTTGTGAATTACATTTTATGAAACTTGAATTTGTTTTTTACCCTTTTTGTCATCTTTCTGTGTGGGTATTCATTAAATTAATTATTAACAAGTCAAATATATACAGATTGAAAGCTTAGAAGCTTTTCTGAATAACTGTTAGCAATTTTGACTTAGATATTAATTTTATTTAATTGACAAAAGATTGTGATGACAGCATTATGTTTGTCTGTTGAGACTGCCAAAACAAAATCCCACACACTGGGTGACTTAAACAGACATTTATTTTCTCATAGTTCCAGACACTGAAAGTATGATATCAGGACTTGAATGAGTTGGTTTCTGATAAAGACATTATTCCAGTCTAATGGACAGGCATGTTCTTGTTATGTCATTGTATGGCCTTTCCTCACTCTGTGTGTAAAGAGAGAAAAAGAGTCTTTGCTTCTGTGTTTTATAAGAAAACCTATTCTATTTGAATAGAACCCAACCTCATAAACATATTTAACACTACTCTCTTAGAGGTTCACCAGCAAATACATCCCACTGTTTACATCTTCAACATGTAACTTTTGGAAAGGGACATATTCATTCCATACTATCAAGTGTGAGTGGGAACTAATTTCTAATTTTTTGAGTCTTATCAATTACATAAATTTGCAGAATAAATATGACTTGCAATATCATTACTCAGATTTATTTTTAAAGTTAATATTTGCCAACAACTTTGTCTAAAGATTTATGTTAGTAATACAGTCTAACACATTATGCAAATTTTAATGTATCAATACATATAATAATATGTAGATGTTCAAGATAATTTGGAAGATCTGTATGCACTGATACAGAAACATAGTTAATTAATACTTTTATTGTAATCGTAGTTGAGAAGAGTTAGTTGTGTTAAGTCAAGGATTTATGTATGTGTGGTGAAAATAATAAAGATACATGAACACTTACTTGTATATAGATAAAATGTATGTCTTAGGTGACTTGACATGTAGGCATTAAATGTGATTTTTTTTGCATAATTATATACTCAAAATTTTTAATTACGCTCATTGTGAGTTTTACATTATTATTTCAAGTGTTTTCAAATGATTTTCTGTATCTGGCTAGGATCAGCATGTAAAAAGGTGTGAACGCTATGAATATTGGAAAACCTAATGTGTTCATAGGCTAATTTAGATCTAACTAACAGACCTATTATTAAACATATTTAATGTCTACGTGCATTATAGGCTAATTTAGATCTAACTAACAGACCTATTATTAAACATATTTAATGTCTACGAGCTGATCCTAGCCAGACACAAAAAATCATTTAAAAACACTTGAAATAATAATGTAAAACTCACAATGAGCATAATTTAAAAATTTAAGTATATAATTATGCAAAAAAAATATCTCATTTAACGCCTTCATGTCAAGTCACCTAAGACATACATTTTATTTAATTGGTACCTTTTCTAGGATTTTCCATTTTTTTGAAAGATATGACTATGAAGTTATAAGCATTGTGAATTAAAAAAGAAATAGAAAACAAGTATTTTATTCAAGTTACCAAGAAAAATCAGCAATAAAACTCTGAAATCAGTTTATTCAGCATCAACACATTTATCAGTATAGGTTGTGTTGGATTATACCTGAGCATGTTGCATCAGCATATTTTAAGCCATTCATGTTATTATGCACTTTTAAACAAGAAAAGTGAATTTTATATCATATTACAAACATAAATTCTAAAGAGAGATATTCTCTGTATTGATCTGAGATTTTTATTTACCATGCTAAACGTATACAAAGCTACACATCCCTTTGTACTAATTTTGGTTTATAAGCTGGGAGGATTCATGAAATTACATTTATAGTTTCTTTTTATCCAGTTGATTATTTAATAGTCACATTGTTTAGCCTCTTCCCATCAAATTCCTATGTTTTACTACAATGCATCATTAATATATTCCTATAAAGTGTGAAGTCTGTTTAAAATTGCATGGCCTTCATATGTTTTATTCATTCTCTCTGATATAAATATTCTTTACCAGTTTGAATTTCTATGACAGTCTATTAAACATAAAGATTTTTATTTGGAAGGAGGATCAAGAGTTCAGTTTAAAAGAAAATCTAAGATACAAGCATTCTTTCTCTCTCTCTCTTTAAGTACAGGTGAAAATTGTAATAGTTTGGAGTTTATTTCCAAAATCAATTCACAGATAAAGCATTATCCATATTAAAAACTAGTTCACATCTGATATACTTATTATATACTTGGTGACTTCTCTTACTTAAGTATAGAATCAAACTAAATTGATAACAAACTTTCCTTCAATCTCTGACTTTGCAGATGAATCCCAAATAGCATATTTGCAGGTTTTGGGGTAGTTGTGGTATCAGAAAGGACTTTGAAATATTGTTCTCTTGATGAAAGTTATATTAGGGCAACAGCAGTTTTTCAGTTTCAAGATTAAAAACCTAAGATACTGATTTTGTTTTCTGTTCATTCCAAGAAACTTTGTACTATAAGCCAAAGATTTGTGTCCAATTAATTAAGTTAAAGTGAAGTTTGAATATGGCCTCCTTTTAGGTATAGAGACATTATAGAGGACAAGAGCAGATGCCTTCTAAGTACATGCCATGTAGTCTTTTATTGAGTTTATATTGCAGAAATTTATAGTTCTGTTAAGATTTATTTAGACATCAGTGGATAAATAATAGCAAAGGAAAAAAATCTTATGGTTCCTTACAAGGGATGTGTATTAAGGGTAATGACCTTTGTGTTCTTTCAAATAAAAGTAATAGAATCATAAAAACAATAGTTGAGAGACTTTTCTAAGTTTATACTTTGAAAAAAGATTTGAGTTTAAAATTAACTTTTTTTTTTTTTGCCTTTGATTGCCAAGTATTTACTCTGCTGGGAAATATTTCTTTAAAAATTGTAAATGTCCCATCTAAGAAGTATAGATTAGGGGTGAAAATATGCGAATGCAATAATATCTGCATCACTACTCTTTGAAACATTGTCAATTTATATGATATTTAGTTTGAAATATATGTAATAAATGCATGAATATATAATTTAAGTCCATGGAGACTTTGTTTTCATCTAGTAGAAAACAAATAATTTATGAGTTCTGTTCACCATCTTGTTGTGAAGTAAAACTTCATTATAAGTGCAATCTTTCTCAGATTTTTTTTTGTAATATAGTACAAAAGTCTGACTTCTGCTCAATAATATATTTTCCAAGGAAAGTCACAGTAAAAACAGTAATATTGATAACAAATATGTGAATCAAGTATTTATAAATTAAGAAATTATTCTTGTTTCCCATGCTAATTTTCATAGTAATCGACTGACTGGTCCTAGAGACATAAGAAAACATTTTCTAATATTTGTTGTTGTGATCTATGAAAGTAGCCACAGGCACAGTGTTGTGCTATACTTTTTATAGATTTTGTAAGGAAAAACCTGTGATTTCTTATATAACTTTATCTTCTGATATGCTTAATATAATAAGATATTTTGGAAGATCCTGTTTATGTTTCTTGTTAAGCTTTTGCTGGTAAATACTCAATACATACCCTGAGTTCTACAAAGTTGTGGCTAAGGCCAAATTATTTTACTTTCATTTCTCAGAGTAAAAGAGCAAAGTAAAACAGAACTTTTCCAACATTATGTCAATATTCTGAATGATGACTTTTTTTTTTAATCAGGTGTGTATCATCAGTGAAGGCTAAAGAGAGAGAAGTATTCACAAAATTCTGTCAGCACACAATGATGTAACATTTACTTCCAGTCTAAGATCTGGAAATCTCATCAGATAACTTATGCTGATGCCTTCCAGGTTGCGATGTTAAAATCCTGTTCTTCTTTACTCCGTCTCTTGATTTTATTCTATGACCACCCACAATTTTTTTTCAAAAGACCCTTGGAATTCTTTATTCTTCAGAGCTTTTACTTTACCTCAATAATTTCTTTATTGCTTTAGCCATTTTTAAAGCTGCCTGTTGGGATTCCATTTCTTTTATGAAAGTGGAGATAGGAGGATTGTGAGTATGGAGAGTGCAGATGTCATATACTTACTGTGAAACTCCTTGCTTTAGGCTAAGAGGCAAACAACTACAGATTAAACCTAGTCCTTGTGACTTAATTGTTTATATTGTTGATAGTCCCACTGACAACTCATTTGTTCATCTACTTAGCTGACAGAGCATATTGACCAATTTATATTCTGTAAAGTTTCCATAAAATAGTTAAAGATGTTCCTGAATTTAAACAGTTTTACATTCACTATACTCCCTAAATATAATGAAGCCTCAATTTATTAGATTTTCTTTGAAAACCATCTTTTTTTATATTATATTTAATTATTTCCTTATCCAAACATTACTTACCAGGCTGAAAAGATGTTCAGTTATAAAACAGAGTCTTTCCATGCTTAATAAAATAATATGCCACCATATTCTAGAAATTCTGAAATCATACATAATCTTAAATCCTCAGCAAACAGACATTTTTAAATAAATATTCAGATACTCTCTTGTCTTAGATTTTGGCAACTATCATTTGACTCTCAAAAACTACAAAAATACACTTTTTAAAATGTTTTTGTTACCTTTTTAAAAATCCTTAACAACTAAGTATTGTGGTTCAAAAAAATCATATAAAATATTTTTTATACTATAAGATCATTTAATGGAAATAGAATTCTTACACCTTTGATCTTATTCACATAAGTGATTATTATTTTTAATAAAATAATTATAGTTAATAAAAGCGCTGTTGCTGAATTTCAGATATTATATATGCTATTTGATAATATACCTTTTTTGCTATAGCTTTAAAACTTTGATGTAAAAACAGATGAGTGAAAATTTATCAAAATTTTACAGTGAGTAAAAATTTATCATTCTACTTTATCGTGCTAGAATGCCATACAGAATTATGTAAATGATTAAATATTTTTAAAATGCTTCCAATAACAGAATTTTCTACATTTAACATTTTAATATCTCTACCATTTAACTAATATAATTGAGTTTATCTGTCTCTTAAAGCCTTTGCTTTATTCTTGATTATTCTTTCCCAATTGCCCACTTTGCCTACATATTTTTTACTTCATACCCCATTCCATATAACTGGTTTTAAACATAAACAAGTTCCAGCGTGTATATTTTTTTAAAATAATCTTTTAACTGCTGTAAAGAAAATTTAGCTATCTTATTTAATGACAAAATTCAGATACCTTGTTTCCAAAGTTCATGGATTGATATTCAATCAGTACCTCACTCTTCCCACCACCATTTCCACACCATTACACAAAAAAACAACTTTGATCATCCATCTGTAGCTCTCTGCATCTTATCAGAAGCTCCCTTCATTTCACATTGCTCACCCCCTCCATCCTCTTGAATCTGATTTTTGCTCCCTTGAGGCTCCTAAATGTCTCATTAAAACTTTGATTTCTACACTTATGAACCCTTTTCACAATCACATACTTTAAGATTAATCATTTCAGTAATGGCATTCTCTGAACCCTAAGATTACCTTATTTCCTTCAGTTAATTCACCAAGTCACAATCTTGCGTATGCCTGCATTATATTTTCTGTGCTGTTAATTTTGTTTTTTTTTTCTTTATTTATATATAAATTTCACAACTTTGTAATCTCAAGGGTTTGCCTCCCCACCCTCCCTCCCCTCCCTTCCCCCCCTTTCACTCTTTGTGTTCCGTGCATATACATGAAATAATTCCTCTATTTTTTTCAATGGTGATGACCTATTAAATTGCTAATAATATTTCAGATCACCATGGTCTTTCATAATGCCCTACTCTTGCTAAAAAGTGAAGATATCTCATTTTTTTCATTGGTGAAATTGAGGTTTTCCAACATGAGTTATTTTTAATATCTCTCTTCTCAATATCCATCTTCTAAGTTATCTTATTATGATTAAAGTTCTGTTAATGTACCAAGCCTTTTCCTCCCCCCTCACTCAGTTCATTTGAATACTAAGTATTTAATAATCAAATTTCTCCTATGGTCTTCACTTTTTCTCTATTTTTGGCTTTTTGCTAAACACTTTTTATGTTTGTTTATTTAGCTCTACAGCAAAATGCCTCCCCTCAAACCTCTTCTTTCTTCTATTGAGACATTAAACCACTCTCCTTTCTTCCAATGTCAAAGGGCACAAAGAAGTAATCTCTACTTGCTTCTTGAATTTTCTTATGCTCACTCAGCTTTCCTTTCATCTCCTTTTGCTCACTACAACCAATTTGAGAAGAGCATCAACTTCCCCAATGTGTGCTTTGGTTTCAGCCTTCTAGCACTTTGAGCTCAATGCCTGTGATATTTTACACCTTCCCTTCTCAGAGGAGTGCTCCTTCCTGTGATAGATATATTGGCTGTTGTTCTTATAAATCTTTTGTAATCTCAGAATGTGTCTTTTTTGATGTGTTTACATAGGTATCTTTTCTTTTTTTCCTCTAATTGAAGACTCTTTTAGTATATACCATTGGTTTATAGTTTCTACTCCAATCCCCCTACTATGCTATATCTACTCCATTGTCTATATTCATTACCTTTTCATGAATTTGTTCTGAACACTTTTCCAGGTTCACACCTCTTCCAAATTCCAGAACCATATTTCTAAACAGCTGTTAAAATATTTCATATTAGTGAGTCAAGTGTACTGAGAACTCAACTTCTATAATTCTAAATTAATCATTTATGTCCTTGAAGAGATTATTCATCTTTATTTAAAAAAATCACAACTTCCTGAATATCTACGAGTGAAATCTCCCAGTCATAGCTGAATTTCAACTCTCACATTAAAACTAATTATACAATTCTTAGCATTAATCCTTATCCTATATCTTAAGCAACAAAATATATTGAGATCTAATACTTTATACTTTTTATATTTTATACTTTCTTTTCTTGTATTATTAGCGATGATCTTTTTTTCAAGTTATTCAGAAGTATTCATGTTAGCTGGGGCAAAGAAAGGCACTCTTAAAAGCAGAGCAAAAGGAAAATAATCCTCTTTTTCTTAAAAAAGATGTTTTAAAAGGGTGGTAGATGAAAACAGAGATGGAATGTATAAAAATAGTTAGAAAATGAAAATTCATCTCCTCTACTTGGCATACTAAGAGGTAATCGGAGGAGTACTTGAACTGACAAACAAAAATAGAGATGGAAATATCACCATAGGGAGGAGGATTGCCAATGTCAAACAAGACATTCAGTGGGCATTGGGGCAAGAAGGTTAGCATTAGATATTGACTGTGCTTCAAATTGTCAGATTGGAGAACAGTGGAAGCTAAATCCTGATGATGCTGTCTTTGCTTGCAATCTCTGCAGAAAAATGTTTGTATAAACATGAGTTCAAGACTGCCAACACCATTATATGTTCAGCATAGCTACCACCCACGCCCAAACACTGGGGTAACCGACATTGGAAATTTCTTATTTTTCTAATTTTAAAGCATTTGTATAATCCTCTGACAAAGAATGAATGATCTTTTGTGCAGATAAGTGGTAGCACTGTGGGAAGGGAAAATTTGGTGTCTGTGCTTAAAAATGAGGGACAGTATTTTCCTGCACATGGATCCATGTAAACATCATTAACCTATGAATCCTACATCATTTATTCCACTGAAAACACAGCTTGTTCTGAAATGTTGAAGGTAAGGTACCTACTAGTGAAGATTGATTCAAGATGAAATTTGGAGATGTCATGAAATCAAATTATATAAGCCAGTAACTCTTTGAAAAAACAAAGTCATTTGAAACAAACATACCAAAAATCTCAAATATCTTGCTAAATTGTGAGTCATATGCTGTTGTTTATGATTTCACATTAATTCTTTAGGCACCCTTAAATCTAAGTGGAGAAGCCATAGAATAAAGTTCTTAAATTTTTCCTCTGACACACCAGCCAACCTATTCTCTAAAACTTTTGAATTGTTTAAGAGGGAGAATAAATTCATATTAACTTATGAAATTTAATAGTGGACCTTTGTTAAGAGTCAGAAATCTTTTTTGACCAAAATGTGAAGTGTAATTTAATCACAAAAGAATTGAGGGGTTTAGTTCCACTGTTAATAAAGAAAATGTGTCTAGTTTATTTTGATGACTATTCAATGCTTGATAAAAAGATGTTGAACAATGGCTACTGCATATTCAAAAGATGTTGCTTGAAACTTAAGTAATCAAGTTCAAGAAAAAGTAAGCAGACCAGAGAGAATACTAGGTGATCCTGCCTTTGAGATTACTAGGCTCTTGAATGGAAGCAGCATTTAGTTACCAAGGCAGAAAGCCAAGGTGACCTTAAATAAGCTTCAGATTATAGAATCAGAGGTTATATTGCTGTATTTGTAATTTTTTACTGGGAAACAAAGAGTGTACCTATAAGATTAGGTGAGATAATATGATTAGAAAACATAGTGCAGAGAATTACTAGATTGTCTTGTGTCCACATTAACTAAGGGGGCACTCAACTTTCACCCTCAATTTTGTTCAGATATTTACATTGATATGAAAGGAAAGAAGGAAAAGATCATCCTTTTGGATGAGGTGGTAGAGAGGGGACTAGTTTTATTGGTGCTGACATAGAGAAAGATAACTCACAATAACAAAGATTAAAACAAAATAATAACAGCACCCTCTACAAAGCAGTAAACCTATACTTCAGAAAATATGGTTGTAAAAACAAAGAAGTATTGCAGAACTCTTTCAGATAAAAATCAAATCATCATGGTATCTGAAGTCAGTACAAGGATTTGAAACGGAACTGGAATGGGGGAAATATTATAAATGATATTATTGGAGCATCCGTATATGAACTGAATGAAAAAAGGATATTAGCAGTAGTGTTTCATCATTGTTCTAGACCCTTAATTTGATCATTGTGAACTGCAAAATGTAAGATAATCATTGTTCTTAGATACTATAAGCTAAGTCTTTAGAGGTATAAGGGAGTGCTGCCTACAACTTTCTTATAAATATTTCATAAAAAAGCAAAAGCTTTAACAGAAGCTTTCCAAGTTTTCTGGAACTAGAAAGGGTAGGTTTGCTGAGTGATCCCTGAAAGGCCACCTGCCAAGATGAAGGGTTTAGTATCTAAGATTTATCCGGTTATCTCTGTAATGGCTCTGGGCATAACCCAAAGACTGATAAAGAAGAGAAAGCTGGAAGCTTCCATAAAGTGCTGCAAAAGGGCAAAGCCATCTAAATCCAAATCTTCCCTGAGACAAACCAGAGTTGGTTCATATCATGCTTACACCGGAGATTTTCCATCAGGCCTGCTGAGGCCTAAAAGGAGATTCCGTGACAAGGAAACCAGAAGATAAATGAAAGGTTGTGTGAAGATGGCTGGGTCTGTTGCAAGTGACAACTGCATGGGAACTGCTGGGCAGCAAATATCTATGACCTCTCTACATGCTCAAGACTGCGACTAAATAGCCTAACTCTTGAAACGGTGAAGAGAAAGAAGCTCAGGTAAAATTACTGGAGAGGCTGAAAAGGTCGAAATTCACAGTCTTGCATAGGGAGAAATAAGCACATTTATTCTCCAAGAAATCATGTTAAAAGACAATGGAACCAATGTTTTAAAAGAATCAAGATGATTCTGCACTTCTAAGAAATAATGAGGCCAAACATATTATTGCTTCCTTTTAGGATTTATAACTTGGCCCAAAAAAAGTCTGAAAACTAAGATAAGGGGGGAGGTTTCCTTTGCACTGATGCCCGCCCTTTTTCGATCATAGATCTGGAGGAGCAGAGACTCCCTGCCCTGTGCTGGCCAGCTGCCCTCAGGGGCTTAGATAAACACTAATTCCTGAGGAATTTCTCAGCTGCTTAGGGACTGAGCTGGGCAGGATAGAGCTGGCACAGGTGTGTGTGTCAGTAACCTCAGCAATGTTTTTAGAGAGGCTGTAGCTGCTGGGCTGAACACCCACTCCTTGAAGCATGTATAGAAGAGGAAAATAATCATGGTAGTAAGTGCTGTTTTCACTTCTCTAGAAAAATTCCCCACCAGGGATCATTGCAGTTCCAGTTCTAATGGGAAATATATATAAAAAGAAACTAAAGGTAATTAAAAAGGATATATATTCATACCAAAAAATAATGTCTATTTATAAATGTGTTTGTGTACATAAATATTTCTCTTCCAAATGCACTTGAGTTCTTTTGAATGTATAAGAATCATCCTTAATAGCAAACTTCGAGTGTTCCTCTAATGTGTTAGAAGATGCTTCATAAAACAAAGACTGAGTGTTCTTGTCTTATACATCACTTAAAATTTCAATTTTTCTAAAAACAAATCTCAGTAACTAATGAGTGGACATTAATAAAAAATAACTTCTAGTTTTATTATATTAATCCTTCTTGGTTGTAGGGTTACTCTTACAGGGTAAAGGAAGATAATGTTTCAAAGAGGATATAAGCAAGAAATATTGCTTTTGTGTGTCTGTTAAATGGAAGAAATCTGAGCAGACATCAGCTAAGACAGAGGAGTCAGTTGAGAGGTTTAGATGCATGAGACAGGTGAAAGAGAAAATAAAGTAAGAAAAATTCTCAGAAGAAATAGATTCTCTCACACTAGATTCACAATGTCAAAGCACAAGTGAAGGAATTAACCTAAAACAAAGATACCTAAGAAATTATTTATTTTCAATTGAGCTAGTCTTAGGATCCCCCCAGCAAGTACCACAACTGTATTTTACCCACTACTAAGTAAACCAGAGTCCACTGTGGTTCCTTCTCTGTTTTACCCCATGCCCATTCTGGAAGCTTCCATTTTGTAGTCAGATCTCAAGATTACAGGAAAATGAAGACAAGAATGGAAAGTATTCAACTCTGTGGTTATAATTTTATGTGAAGCATCTATTTTCTTATGAACAGCAAGGAACTCTTGCAGATAGTGAAGTCAATTTGAGGAGAGGGGCATGAGAATAGGAATGCAGGCTCACTCAAAGTTAAGTGAATCCTGGTTGTACTTTCATTATAGGATCATTCTAGTTTCTTCAATCTCTAAAATTTACAGCAACTTCTTCCTATTTAAGACTTGAATTCTGAGTTTCTTTTGCACAACTCAGATTTTGTGAGGTTCCCCCCTTGGATAAAAAACTGTTTAGACCTCATACAATCCACAACATTTGCTCCAGATTTCCACACATGGTTACAGACACCCCGTCTTTGTGCAGTTACACATTGATACCTTTCATTGGTGTTCAGATACCAAGTTCAAACTATTAGGAGCAGTAGTTTGAACTACTATCCTGTATTAAACTGGTGAACTTATCATTTTGAGTAAAGTACCCCAGGTGAAAATATATATAAAATTCTAGAGGTACATAATTTAAAAATTTGTTGCAGAAGAAGGTAGAGTTAGTAGATTTTTGTTTTAAGATAATTTCATATTCACATACATTGAAAAAATCATGAAGCAATATCGTGCATGCCTCACTTACTTTACCAAAATGGTAGCAACTTGTTATATTCTACTACAACATTAGACCAGGAAACGGATGTTGGTATATTTCCCTGGCATCATTCAGATTTCACTAGTTTTGCTGCACTTACAGTCAATGAGTTTTATAAATCTTTTTTAACTAACTGAAAAGGAATTATGCTGGCAGAAAAAAAGCCAGAAAGAAAAAAAAATACTGGATGGTCTCACTTATATGAGGGATATAGGGAAAACAAACAAAACAAATGGACAAAAAGAATTTCAGTCTACAGAACTGAGGCACAGGTCAAAAGAGAGAGGGGAAGGCAAAAAGTTGGGGGAGGATGCGCACAAGAGATTAAGATGTTTCATGCATGTTAAGGTGGTAAGAGGACTCTGGGATAGACAATGAGGTAAAAATAAATAAATAAACAAACAAATAAATAAATATCTATAAAACATGACAAATGGAATCTTCCAAGTGAAATGTAAATCTATGGAAAGTCTTAAATATTTGATTTATAGATCAATTCAGGGATGCATTTTTGAATGACAGAATATTAATGATTTTATTTTGAATTCATTCAACCTATGATTGAAATATTTGCTGCTTTAAAATTTTTTGTAAATCATATCTGAACAATCTCTTATTATCAATAAAAATAGCAACATTAATACCTTTTACAAGTACTACTTTCATGAAAATAACTTATTAATAAATAATTTATGAAGATACAATAGATGTAGAGTATAGATTCTGTTGATGGAATATAATTAACACATAACTTTTCTATTATTTGTAATAATTTTATGTATATATAGACTTCCATTTATAAAACATCCCTTACTTTAGTGCAAATCACAAACGTAAGTATAAAATAATCTGCTAAGTGTAGCAGGTATCAAATACACTGCAAAATCCTAGACTGTAATATTCCAGGGAGATATTTTACATTCAGAAGTAGGAAGCAACAAATAATGATGGAGTATAGAGGAACTTTTCAGTTAATGTTCATAGCTAAATTATTTTTTTCCTAGAAGAAGTCTTAAGTGATCTACACAGAATATCATATCATTGAAACTAAGCACTGAGAGACAACCTTTCCGGTTTTAGGGATAGGGCAGCAATTAAATATATTGAAGAAGTTGAAAATTTATTCAACCAAATGAAACTGCACAAGGGGAGAGTGGGGACCAGCTGGAGCGGGTGGGAAGGGGAGGTGGTGGGTGACCCCCCCAGGGACTGAAACGATGTAAAATAATAATAATAATAATAATAATAATAATAATAATAATAATAATAATAATAAAGCAGATATTGGTTAAAAATATTTATGGTATGTGGAAACACCAAATCTAAAGTGCAAACTTTGGAAAAATATAACATGCTGACACACAGCCTTTGTGACTCTGACTCAAAAGTGCAAGGTGGAATATATGGTACAAATTTAAAGGGAATCTGGTCCACATTGAACATATTGATTGAGGAATAAGCAAATCTGCTGAAGTTGAAAATGGAGATTCAATGTTGACATTGAAATACACAAAATAAAGATAAACCCTTATAAAGTTTGATAAGGATAGGAGAAAAATTAAATATAGGTTTCCAAATAGCATTATAATGTCAAATCAATTATATCTATGCCCATTTTCAGAAGTTGTTGTAAGAAATATATATCATAAAAGCTTTAATCAGTCATAATGTTTGACTTAAAATACTTTTCTTTCCATACTAGTAGAATATCCTTTTTTACTTGTGGTTACTGCACATTAAGTCAATCTGAAATTACTGTAACTTTTGATTTCTCATCTTTAGTAAACACATGAAGCTTCAACATTTGTCTTACTTAGGACACACTTAAACTTTAAATAAACCAGAACTAAAAGAGATGAACTGATTACACGTGTGAGTAATTATCTTTCTTTTACATAACATGTTTTTCTTTTATAAGAGATAAATGGATAAAGCAAAAAATATACTTTGAAAGAAATAGATTACTTATCATTATGTCTTCTCTAAGAAAGATGTCTTTACTAAAGTTATAATTAAAATATTTTTCACAGAATATCAAAACATGTATGTACTGTTTAGACTTGTTATCTTGCCTTTGGCTATATCATAATTTGAAATAACTAGGTGAGATTGGAATAATATAAGTCAAACCAGTAAAGCTTCTAGAGACTAGGGTTTGGTAACATAATGGAAATAATATATAAACCTAAAATGTGAAACGTCAATTTAAGAAAACAGTAAAACTAGAGTAGATGTGAATACACGTAGTCTTTATTTGTTCCCATAATAATGTGTAGGATTCAGTGGCAACTTATGTTACCTATTTATTTGTGCTGTGCCATTTTGATTTCAGTAATAAACCAAATCATTCTGGTTTAAGCAGGAACCTTCTTCACATTTACAATTTGTGATATCAGTGTGGGGAAAGCTTCTGCAAAAGTATATATTTAAACAGAGCAATGATAAGATTATTCAAGGTAGACTGAATTACACTTCATTCAGAGGAGCTATAATGTTAAACATGTAAGAGCAGGACTGCACTTGGAAATATTTCACATAACATAATGTAGATATTTCCCTCATCATTTTAAGAAATGTTAAAAAGTTCTCCAGGAACTTAATCCACCCTCAGTTTTTCTCTCTGAAGAAGATGAATCATTTTCTTCAAATGATATGTAAAAGCTCCGTTGTAATTAGTGAAAAATGATTGACATACAAATACATGACTATATATTAAGCCTTATTAGAAACTAGAGAAATAACATTGACCATAAAGAGATACATTTTAATAGATACATAGCAGTCAGTTGTATAAAAGTCTGAAAATGAAAGTGATGGTTTTGATATTCGATAATAAAAATGTTCATCACATAGAGTTGGCAAGTGTAAAAGCTTAAGTTAAAAGTGCAAATGACATAATGTCTAGTCAATTTGAAGATAGCAGTCCTGTGATCAGGAATTTCAACTTTAGAGACTCATGTCTAGGTATCAGGAGACAGGTAGAAGGAAGCTCATAAGCATTGTTTATTTGAGCCTTAATATATGAAGATCTGAATTCTTTTTAAATATGTAAATTAAATGCAATATAACAACAAAAATAAGAGTGATAGCTACCTGAAGCAAAATATATGAATCTAAAGAAAAATATTAAAAGCAGATATGAATGATTGAAGACTATATCTTAAAATTATTTTATTTAAATTATTTACTTAAATGTTAAAATATAAATCAAGATAGTAATAACCTCTGGGAATAGATATGTTAGGTCACACAAAACTTCAAACTTACTGAAACATTTCTGTTTTTAAGGAATTTTCTGGGTATAGTAATTGGTCTTTAGATTGTAATAAATAGTATGGTCTTGGTACCATATTCACATAATCTCAGTAGCATGATATATTTCACACAATAAGAGATTCAATAAAAAAATCTTCTAGAACTTCTCGAATTATAAACATTGACAAGAATTTAAAACTCAATATATATTTGAAAAATCAGATTTAACACAGTGAGAAATATACTATGAACTGGAAATTAGACCTGAGGAAACTATCCATGATAAGTACAAAAAATAAAACAAATTATAAGAGAAAGTGAAAGATTGAAAGATGGAAGGAAAAGTCTCAATATATGTCTAATCAAAGTTCTAAATGGAGAAATTATATATTTATCAAAATATTCAAATTGCTATTTCAGAATCAATGAAAGACATTTTTTTAATTTACAGAGCAAAAAAATATATAATTAAAAGCTATTATATATAAACATTTTATTGAAATGTTGAAAATCAAAGAAAGAAGATTTTAATAGTGAACAAATCATATGGACAATAAAAAGGAAACACAAATTTCATTGAGATTATATTAGAGACCTGAGTATTTTCAAGTTATATAAATCTTAAACACTTTTGTGTGTGATATGATGAGAATGGGTAATTCATTTCTATATTCTTCCTTCTGAAAGTACAACATCATTCTAATTGTGAGACATACATAAGGTAAATCTCAACTGAGAAACATGCCACAAAATACCTGACCAGTATCCCTCTAAACTGTGAAGGTCATTAAAAATAAGTTAAGAGTGAGAAACTGTCACAGACAAGGGGAACTTAAGGAGATATAATGAATCAATGTCAAATGGTATCATGGTTGGGATCCTAGACTAGAAAGAATAAAAACTAAGGAAATATGAAAAAATATAGATGCTAGTTACTGATGTTCATTATTAATAATTGACCTTTTCTAAACCCTGGCTTCTACCACCCACTCATCCATTAAAAAAAAATCATCACACCCTCTTGAATGTAGCATTTTGAAAAGCAGTTATAGACTTACCAATATTCTGTTTAATATGATCCCATATGCTTATATAAGTGAACATACATTAGTGTGTGGTTTTAGGAAGAACCCAGAAATAACTTCATAATTGAAAAAAGCTGAAGTCAAAATATATGTTTTTCCCCATTGGGTTCTAAAGATTCAAGACTCTGTTTTCTTTCCCAGAACTACTCCTCCCTGAAATAACACCCAGAAGAAATCATTGGTCTAATAAGTTAAATAAAAATTGAATTTTACAAGTGATTAAATAAAGACAACATAGACTGATACACTTGACTTGAAGGTCTACTGAATTAGGTTAATTCTCTTTCAGAGTTATGATAACTCTTTTAAATAACCTTTATAATTGAGTATAAAGCCAGAGGCTAAAGTAATTTTAGAGGATTATTAGCTGGTGATTTAATGACTTAATCATATCACATGTATCTGTTTCTTAGAAGTGACATGGCAGTCCATGTGGATTTTCATATGAGAGAATTAGTAAAATTCCTACAGTTTGGATTTAAGCATAGGATAGTAATGAAAATCATGATTTGAGGCAGCTTATATTTAGGTTGTATTGTGTTTGGCTGAGATTTAAGGAATTGTAACCAAAATTGAGGAGAAATTATAGTGAATTTGCATATATCTACCTACCCTACACAGACACAATCTTTCCCATTATCATTTTCCTACATCATTACATTATATTCCTACAAATGGATACATCATTAATAACCAAGGTCCATAGTTTGCATCAGGGTTCAGTCTTGGTTTATGTTTTATTAGTATGACAAATACATAGTGATATTAGTTCCACAGTCATAAAAATCCTCTTCTCTCTGCTTATTCATCTTTCTCCCCAACTATTGGCAACTACTGATCTTTTTTACTCTCTCTATTTTTGACTTCTTCATAAAGTTGGAATCATATAGTGTGTGAGTCCTTCAGATTTGCTTCTTTTACTTAAATACATGCATCTAAGTTTATCCATTTCTTTTCATGATTTGGTAGGATTGGCTTTTTAAAATTTTGAGAATAAAAAATGTATGCTGAGAGAAGCAAGATAAAAGAATGAAGATTTCAACTTTCACTCAAACTGCCTCCATTTTTTCATAAAATATGCACAAGCCTTTTGTATTATTTTAAACACAAAACAAGAGCTTCAGAGCATAGTAATAGGAAGCTGGAAGCAAGATAAGTTCACATTTCATGTTTGCTTGTTTGACCTAGATATTCAAAGAAGTCATATTTTGTTAATGCTAAAAACAGTAGCTTATATAAAAATCACACTTTGCCATGAAATCTACTCTTATACCACTCTTGTTAGTGACATCAGCTGTCATCATTATCAAACACCTGGGAATCATCTTTGACTCTTATGCTGTCTATTCTCCCATATCAAATGGTCAGCAAATCCTGCCTCTTCTATTTAATACCTATTATCTGGTATGTCACATGCTCTGTCCTCTAACTGGTTTTCTCCTAACTCAGCTTATCACTATTTCTTACCTTATTGAGAGCATAACAGTGATACCTAGCTGTTCCTCCTCTAAGCACTGCATTTTCCCTTTCTGTTTTTGACATTGATTCTAAAATTAGCTGAAAATAAAAGTCAATATTGTCAATTATTTGAAAAAATACTTAAAATATTTGGCATGTGTACAATGTGTCTAATGATTTCACATTTTACCCTATTTCACTTGCAAGTTTTATTAGATATATTAAGTTGCCCACAAATATTAGATGATTCTATTAAAATTTTATTTATCAAAATATACTACTTCTAAAAGAAAAAAGTACATTCTTTCAGTTAGTCAAAAAAAAAATACTTCCAGGAAATGTGCATTGTGGAAACCGTGATACTTAGTGTAGAACTATTAATATAGAGCAAAATAGATCACTTGATATAGAAAAATCATTGAAATTATGGTATTACATTCTAATATAGGACTCATACAACAAATAATGGAGTGAAGATAATCATATAATTACATAGTTTCATGCTATGAAATGCTAGAAAGGAAATTCATGAAATTCACTGTTCCTCTGACAGAGAATATCTATGGGCATCTGAGGGTCTTCATTTGCTAGGATGATCAGTGACGATCTTAGCATTTACTGAACGAAATAATGAGAAAGTCAGTCATGCAAATTTAAGGATGACCTATCCAGACAGACAGAAATGTGGAGGGAACATACTTAGGTCTCAGTTGCAAGAGGGGTTCTAACTGGTGTCAGCAACTGAGAGCTAATGTGACCGGGTAAACCAACTGAACGGGTGTAGCATAGGATGGACTTGCAAAGAAAATCAAGAGACAGGTTATACAAAGTTTTGTGTTTTATAAATAAGTATACATTTTATCTAAGTGCAGATTGAAAGCTTTTGTAGGTTTATTGGGGTATGGTAATTGGATGTTTGTGTTATTTGTGGGGAATGAGTGGAAGGAGAGAAAACATGCAAATGAGATATCAGTTTAAAAGTGATTAAAAGTAGTGTTAGCAAAATATGGAAATGGCTAGGGCAAATATAGAAACATGTGTAAAAAATATATCACAAACATAGATGTGTAAAGTCCTTAAATGTACACCATGACAGAAGAAATGTGGAAAAGAAGGAAAAAAAAAAAACAACAAACACCTCATGTTTTGTTTTAAAGTAAGTAGATGGGTTATAACACCATTTACTTAATGTACTTAATGAGGAAGAATCAGATTGAGGTCTAATCAAGAGTTTTGTTTTGGATAGCTTAATTTTGACTTTCCTTTATTTGAAGTATTAAAGGGACACTTTGTAATATAAATTTGGATTTCTCAAGTGAGGTCTTCATCAGAGAAGTAAAATTATAAGTTACCAACATGTAGCCATTATTTATAGCTATGAGAATAGAATCATCTCCCAAGTAGAGAATGTAAATAGACCTGAGGAGAGGTTTAGATTGTACTTTGAAGAACTTCAAGATGCATAATTTGGGAAAAGGAGATTAAACCAGCAAATGAGCATTCTGGAAAATTGAAAGCAAATCTTTGCTGCATAATATAAGAGTAAAGAAATTTCAACAAGGAACAGAAAATCAAACTGTTATCAGGTAAGGGGATCACCACTTTTAATCTTTAGTCAATGAGGGTTCTTCCACCCACATAAAGCAATTGCCCAGAGACTTATGGTAAAGGTGAGCACAGGGGTTTTTCACAAGTTGGAGAAGACAAACTGAAAGAGTCTAATAGTCCACACCCTCACAAGTATTCCAAAAAGGAAGGAACCCCACTTCTGCTCCTCAGGGAGATGTGAGGGTTTTACCTTAGTCTTAGTGTTAGGGGCCTATGGCCCCAGTACTGGTGTTGACGCATTAAAATAGCAATTGCTAGCATTGGTGGGTGGAGACTTGGAGAAGGGAAGTTAAGCCTTCTCTCAAGAAGAGGATTAAAGGATCAGGGAGGGGACAGAGAAGAGAAGGGAGAACAGAAGAGAATGGAGAACAGAGAAGGGAGAAGGAAGGTGCAGAGAGGAGCAGTAGAGAGGCTGGAGGCCTCAGAGATGCTGCTGCCATGCAGGGCAGCAGGGTAGGGAAAGAAACCTCACTGTGGGTTTACATCTTAGCCCAGGCAGGTGAGGAGCCTGGGAAAGAATGTTTGAGAAAGTTGTGACCTCTGTGGGCTGTCTTGGAAACATGGTACTTGAAAACTTGGTTTAATTTTGAAACTGCAAAGTTTGGAGGTCTTTCTGGAGAACTGAAGAGAATTTGGTGTGTTGCTGTTTCCAAAGTGAGATGTTTGAATTGCTTGCTGTGTTGTATTAAGTGAGTTTTGCTGATGCCGGGCCACTTTGGAATTGGTTTTGAAAGAATGCAGGAGCTGTGCCTTTTGGAGATGGTTTTCCTTGTTGGATTTGAATTTTCTGCCTTTTGGAGAAGGATTGACAACCCCATATTGGCTTCCTCTGGCTTGGAGTGAGAGGAGCTGTATCTTTGAAGAAGGGGCAGCAGAGGGGCCATCTTAACTCCTTTAACCAGTTTAAGGTGGGGCAGTCGCCATTTTGTGGCCACACATGGCTGCTGCAGCCATGTGCTCTTTGGACTAGAGACTAGACTGTGTGCTAAGATTACCAAAGGAGTTTTCTTGTGCCCCTCAGTGATTTTTATTTGCTTTGCCCTTTTAATAAGTAAATTTGTTTTTGCCTCTCTCAAAGTTTATGTGGTCTTGCATACTCGGGCTGGAAAGAACCTGGTGTGTGGCTGACTTTAAAGAATCAGTTGCTCCCCTTTGTAAGTTTGGGTAATCACCCCATTTTTTTCTTTTCTCACCAAATTTCATTAGTGTAGCTCAGTCTAAAACCCCCAGGTTATGTCCTTGTCTTTGATCCTCAGTCACTGCAGCCAGTGTGGAGTACATTCCACACCAACACGAGGTTCAGCTGTCAGTTTCTATCTTTCTCTCTTGTTCTCCCCTCCGGGTCTAGAGCAGCTCACTCTGTGATGAACCCCTCTTCTCTACTTTCATCCAGCTCCTGACCTTCAAAGACTAGAACACTAGGAGCCTTAAAAGTTTCAGTAGCTCCAGGTTCCTGCTCCAGATGTCCCATGCCAGATCAGCTCTCTTCACAGTTAATCTTCTGATGCTTCTCTAAATTCTACTCCTCCAAGGCCGGGCACGGTGGCTCGTGCTTGTAAGCTTCAGCTTATGAAGCATTCGGGGCTAGGGATCGTGGTTCGAGTCCTGCCTGGGGCCTGTAGCGAGACCTAGTTCCAAAAAAATAGCTGGGCGTGGTGGCGCGCGCCTGTCATCCCAGCTACCTGGGAAGCTGAGGCTGGGGATTGCTTGAATCTGTGGCACCCCGGGCAACGAGAGCCTGTGGTTCCACAGGCAAAAATAGCAAGACCTAGTCTTAATGAAAAAAAAAAAATCTATTCCTCCAGTCCCTTTACCTTTCTCTTTTATCCCCTTTTCTTTGTTCCCCCTCCCATCAAGATAACATTATCAACCACACTCTTGTTTGGTTCTGTTAGTTTCCCCTCCCTGGGTCATTGAACACCAACACAGGGCATTAAATTAGCATAAAAATGTTGACCAAGCCCTACTCAGGATTTACAATATCAACATGAAAGAAGGGAGTAATCTATCTGGCTTCAGGTCATTCCTAAACCTCTATGTCTTTCAGTCATAGGCAATGGTGATGTTTAATTTTTACCAACAAATAACACTGCTCATATTGGGCTTCTGGCATCAAAACCACTATATAGTCCCAGGAGTCAAGGGTGAAGATGACCAAATAAGATCCTTAGAGTTTGTCAATATGGAGGTTAAATTGGGTAACAGAACAGGAAAAATGAGGTTCTATATTAAATTTACGAGGTGGGATCAGCTAGCCCTTTAAACCCAGCTACTTAGGTTTGTCCTAGTCTGCAAAAGTAGTAGTAAGACCACATAAACCTTAAGAGGAGGAAAAAACAGATTTACTTAATAAAAGGACAAAATAAACAAAAGTCACTGAGTGTACAAAGAACCCTTTTGGCTATCTTACCAACCAGTCTGGTCTCTAGTCCAAAAACTGCACATGCTGCAGTAGCCAGGTGCATTCACAAAACGGTGGCTACCCCACCATCAAGTCAGATGAAGAAACCAAGATGGTGCCATTATCGGGAAATAGGGACTACTCCCTTTTAAATTCCTTTTTACTATGGGTTCTTAAACCTGCATGCAGCAGCTGCTCAAAGATCAAACCTTAGCAACCAGGATAGATGTAGAGGTTTATTTACAGATAGGGGCAAAAACAAACTAAAAAAGTCCACACTCTCACAAATGTTCCAAACAGAATAAAGCCCACTTCAGCTCCTCAAGGAGCTGCATGGAGTTTATCTCAGTCTTAGGGTACTTCTGGTTGAAAACACCAGGCTATGTCCTTGACTCCTGATCCCCTGTCAATCCATTGGCACTAGATGAATCCAACCAATACAGGTGGGTCTCAGGCAGATCTCTCCGAGGCAGGCCTATCCAAGTTTCACACCCATCGCTCTGCACTTCATCAGGGTCACCTCTCCTCCGCCTTCACACATCTCTTGACCCTCAGGTACCCAAATGCTGAGGAGGTGAGGAAGCTCCAAAGGACTCAGCTCCTGGGTCCTTCTCCTTCTGAGGCCGAAAATCTCTGCGCCTGATGCCAATTTCCAGGCTCTAGCTCTCGTTCCGCTCTCCACTATCCTCTCCAAAAGCATATATCTTCTCTGCTCCCTTCATCCCCCACCCCTCATTCACCAGGAGCCCCCAATTCACAATCTCACCCCTGGTTGTCTGTACTTGACCTTTTTCATCCAACCTTGGGCATCACCACCCAGGACCCTTCATTAGTATATTCACCACATCTGCCCAGATATTCTCTCTCTCTCTCTCTCTCTCTCTCTCTCTCTCTGAGACTAGATCTTGCTATTTTTGCCCATGGAACTGCAGGCTCACATTGCCCATAGTACCACAAACTCAAGCAATCCCCAGCCTCAGTTTCCCAGGTAGCTAGGATTACAGGCATGAACCACCATATCCAGCTATTTTGGGGGGACTAGGTCGCACTGTGTTGCTGTGGGCAGGATTCACCCACAATCCCCAGGTCCAGCCATGACTCCATAAGCTGTGATAATCACTTTTTTTGAAAAGGGGAAGTGGCCTTATCCAGTCTCAGGCTAGTTTTAATCTCTGTGTCTTTCAGATGCAGGTGATGGAATGCCCATATTCCTTTCTCAATGAATAGCACTGTCCATATAGGGTCCTGGCTTCAGTGTCATCACTCCTTCTTCAAAAGCACAGCTATTCATCTCAAGCTAAATGAAATCAAGATAGTGCCATTACTCCTTCTTCAAAAACAGGAGACTCACATCCAGTGAGGAAAACAGGATGGCATCTTCAATTCTGCTCCAAAATGCACAGCTCAGGGATTCTTTCAGCTTCAACTCTAAAGTGGCCTGAGATCAACAAGACCCACTTGATACAACAGCATCAACCACTTCAGACTTCTCACTATGAAAACAGCAACACAGCAAGTTCTCCTCAGGTCTCCTGACAATTTCTAAGCTTTGCAGTTTCAAAGTTAAACCAAGTTCACAAGTACCAAATTTTGAAGTCATCCTACACAAGTTACAAGTTTCTCCAACATACTTCCCCAGCCTCCTTATTGGCCCATGCTAAGGAAGCAAGGCAAGGCCACAAATGCTTCTTTTCCTGCCTGCTGCTTGCACATGGTAGCAGCAGCTCCTGTTTCTCCTCCAGCCTCCATGCTGCTCTGCTCTGCTGCTTTCCATGCCTCTCTTTTTCTGTCTCCTCCTTAATCTTCTCAACCTCTTCTCTCCCTGAAAAGACTTAACTTCCTTTCTCCAAGTCTCTGCCCACTAGGGCACAATGGCTGTTATTCCAATGCAGCACCACCAGTGCTAGCGGCTACAGCTCCCAATTTCACCACAGAGATTGTAGAGGGTTGTGACTTCAGTGGCACTGTAGATATTGAAGTTAGACTCAACTGCATGAAAGAACAAATGAGAAGTTTGTTCATATATCAGAAGTTTGCTCAGACATCAAAATATACGAACAATCTTAAGCATTTTTTTTGAGAATAGAAAAACAGATTCATATTTAGAAAATATGAAAAGGAAGATCTATGGTATATACTAAAATTGATAGAACATGCTGATGGTTATATCCCAGAAGAGAGGACAAATGTGAACAGTCTGTGAAAGGTTATTGAACAGAGCTCTTGAGAAGTTTTCAAGCGATGGAGTCTAGGATAGAAATGCATGGTTTCAGCTTTCCTTTAATAATTGAAAGGCCATTATTTTTTTTAAATCTTAATAACTACATGCTGACTTATAGATTTGATCCAAAAAAGCTGAAGAAATCATAAAGTATGAATCCATTAGCTAAAAGGATGAGTGAGGTTGGGAGTATCATTTTCATTTTTTGTTTGTTTGTTTGTTTGTTTGTTTGTTTTGAGGCTAGGTCTCACTATGTTGCCCAGGGAAGCACAGACTCTCATTGCTTGGGGGACTCCAGACTCAAGTGATCCTAGTCTCAGCTGCCAAGCTAGCTGGGATTACAGTGCACACCACCACACCCATCTATTTTTTGAGACTAAGTCTCACTATGGTGCCCCAGGTGGGTCTTTTACCCCTGGACTCAAGCAATTCCCAGTTTCAGCCTCCAGTCCTAGGCTTGGGATTAAAGCCATGTGCCTCCGCAGCTGGCTTCTCATTTTCATTGTTAAGGAAGACTTGAAATAGTTTAGTGTGGATATATGAAGGTATAAGAGGTTTGAGGAGAGAAGATACAAAACCTTTTGTAGCAGGGGAGTGTAAAATTTTAATCTAGAAGGGTCTCTGACTGGTACTGTTTTCCATTAAATTTATGGAAATTAATGTAAATGTAAATCATCAATTTAAAATTTTTTTTCTAGAATCATTTAAAGCCTAAGATATAGACCCAGAGATGATGGATAATTGGATTCAGATACAGATAACTTTTTGTTATGTAATTATGATACAAATAGAAGAAGATAAGGAGATGAGATTATTTTTAATGTTGTGATGATTTTAATTGATAATAGAAATGTAGCAGGATAAGAAAAATAAGAGGAAATTGGTGGCTTGAAGATCAAAACTGATGAGTTCAAGGTTCTAGATAATCTGAACAACTGTAGTAATGAGGAGTATTAAAGCAAGTGTCAGCAATAATAAAATTACTGGGTCAGAGAATAGACAGAAACGTTTGAGATTATTGATAATTTCTGACAGTAATGATATTATTGGGTATGATAATGAATGAGAGTCTGTGATTATGGCAAAGAAGCTAATTAAAAACTCCATTAGCATTTCTTCCTTCATTATTTTTGATAATAAAGCTTCCATCTTTCTTCAGAACATATAACAGCTCAGTTTAGATATTTGGTTCTCTGACTCCCTTTTAGTCTTGAGAATAAATTTGTGCAACATATTTTAGGTACAATGTATGTGGACAACTTCAAGGTAATGTTTTATGAAAGGAAATGTCTGTCTTCATCTTAAAACCTTGCTCCCCTCCCTGTAGATTAAGGGTAGTATGCTTTGACCATGCTGTATAGGACATAGCCTAAGCAATGGAAGAAAAAGAAATTTGGTAGATATAGTAGAGTTAAGTCATAGTTTCAACTGTAACTGTTAATGTGGGTAAAATAATATGGTGATATATTTCTTGAGCTTCTCTATGATGTGGAGTAAAGCTAAATTACTTCTTCAGTTTTTGAATCTAACATTGTGATTCAACGGGTCCAGGAGGTTTTGCATGGTAATCACCTCAAAAATCACCAGCCTCTCCTACTATCTCCAGAATCAGTTCAATGACTCCTTCTTCCTCGCTTTTGTGGTGCCTCCAATATTACAGGTATCAAGAGTAGCAATTATGTGCTTGTCTGTTTCACAGTGATGCCCTGTGTCATTTGAGGGCAGAGACTTTGTCTGTTTTTCATCTTGGTAACCTCAATGTCTAGCAACTGAAAGGAGTGATTTGTGATTTAATATATTCTTGATGCCAAAGAGAACATAAAATTGCACTAATTGTTGGAAGAAACATAAATGAAAAGCTGTTTTTATCCTCACTGACTTTACAGTACAACCACAAAACCAAAAGGAGTACAGAAGCCAGGAAAATGATGGTGAAGACCAGCTCAAAAAAAGACTTATAATTCTGTAAGATGGGAGAAATAAGCAGATATGAATATTGAGGCACTCTTGGGTTAAGACTTATAAAATTACCTAATGTTATCTGTATTTGTGTTCCCATAATATCTCACATGGAACATGTCTCTCCTATTTCAAATGCCCTGTTTTGGACTGTGTTTTCATCACCCATTGTCTAAAAAAAGGAGTTGGCAATCACTCTGGATTCCTGAATTCCTGAATGTTTCTCATCTGTAGATTTTCAATTGGTTACTGAGTTCTGTAAATCATACCTTATATGTGTTTTATAAATCTGCCCCTTTATTCCATGTCCCTAATGCTACTTATTTATTTTAGCCTGTTATCTTTCTCCTTTGGATTATTTTACATCTCTAGTCCCTTAGCCTCTGTTCTTCCTCTACCAAATACCTCTCCAAATTCATTTCTCGCAGAATCCCATAATGTCATGCTTAGTATGCAAATAAGATCATGCTGGTCCCTTGTTTCACAACTATCACTAGTGTTTGGTTATGCTTCCATTATGATATAAAAAACCTTGTGTGATCTAGCCCCAGAATTCAGCCTCATTTTCTTCAAGAATCCCTGTTAAAATTTTACATGAACAACATTACTGAAATGCCCATAATTATCCACCATACCATTCATATATTTGTCCCTTTTGTTCTATCTCTACCTGAACTATTTATTTGCAGTCCACAACTGACTTCGCCACCACACCAATTCTTGGCTTATTTCATTCCTAATGAAATATTTTATCTTCCTGAAAGATGCACTTTCTATAGGCTTTCAAAGTGCCCTGTCCCTCTCAATAGTTACCAAAATGTACCTGAAATCATTTAATTAACTATATAAATATTCTCTTCTTTAGAAAACATTTGAAGTATGTGCCAAATCTATTCATTGCCCAAATATGACAAATAAAAAGTCATGTGTGTTTAAATAGTATAGCCATTATTAAGATGAATAAATCTGATAATAAAAAAAATCCTTGAAAATATCACAGTGGAGTTGAAAACTAATTAACAATGAACTATTTAGTTACTATATAAAATATTTAGTGAGTTTCCATAAAAATTGTTCATCAGTCACAACTTCATCTGTTAAATCCATTTGACAATTGGTGAAACATACCATTCAATGCAAGGTCTGCACAATTCCACCTACAATTACAAAGTTAAATGTTCTTTCTGCTGACTTTCTTTTCATTCATGTAGAATAGTATTTTCACTTCACTATAAGAAGATACTTTTTTCTACCTGCATGATTTTCATAGCATTGATGAGTGGCATAAATATCCACAGAAAACTTAGGAAAAATAAGAACTAAGTAAGTGTTAATACCAGTTGTCTTCATCAGTCCTTTCCCATTCACCAATGAACCAGTGACCTTTAATTCTCCAATTATTCTCAGTCCTTGAATGCCTCTTAGCATAATGCTGGCTTCCACAATTCCTTCTTCATACCTTTTCAATTATAGCTATTTTATTCAATCCTCCAAGGTTTTGTGAAGTAAGTTGTAGGGTCAATCTTAGAAAACTTAATATTTTAATGTATGAAAAGTTTGCCCAGCTTAACCATATATACATTTTAACAGTAAACCTTTAATTGTGATGTTATCCAAAATAGTGATGTAATGCTAGATAAAGGGAAATTTGATACAACTCAAATAATTAAATGATCTACTCTTCTACCCTTTCAACACTTATAGAAGTTCATCATTCAAAAGTAGAAAAGGGTCAAATACTCAGTTACAAAATAAAATAAGGAGGAAACAAAATCATGAAGATAAGATAAGTTGACATTCTTACACCTTATAAATGATTCATATTCTACAGAAATTGAATGAAAATATTTAAAATTCCTCATGTGAAAATAAAAGCATTTTCCAATTATTAATTATACTATTATGTATGAACTAGTTTTGCTATAATTGGCTAATTAAATCTCAAATGCTGACTTCTTTATAAGACATTCTCTAGTTGAACTGGGCTACGTTGTTAAGAATTTTTCTAGACACACATTCTCAATAAATTCAATGATAGCTTAGAATTTTTTAAGTCATTATATTATATAAGTCTGTATTACAAGAAGGAAAGCATATATATATATATGTGTGTGTGTGTGTGTGTGTGTGTGTACTTAATGTAAAAATCCCAAAAGGAAATTTGTAACTATTTAAGGAAGTTTCATAAAAAAATATTTAAAAAAATGTCTATGTCTGATTGATTTTATTCAGAGTAGTCAATATAATTACTGAACAGGCATAATTAAATGCCATTATGCTAAATTACATTAGTCAAACCATAAACATGAGTATATAAAAATATTTTTCACCAAATATATAAAGGAATGGAGAAAGGAGGTAAGATCAAAGTATCAACTCAGGTATATTGGTATATCAACCAATATACCAGAAATTATTTTATTTTTCTTGTTTCCATCCTAGCAATATAAATTCTTTCTGTTTCTTTTGGGTGCAGAATGACATTCCAGCAGAGTCCATATGCCATCATTAAAAACATGTTAGCAAAGCAAGTTGTTGCGTGTTATGCTGATAAAAATAACAACTTACACTGAGTGATGACTAAATGTTTCATTTTTCTTTCAGGTATCTTGGCATCTAACACACCCTTTCCTTAATAATGTCACCACATTGCTAGCTCTCCATAACTACAACAAATATGTATGTATTTCTTAAAGGGAGTGAACTCTTTTTTAAAGTCCCGAGACTCTTTATTGAAACATAAAGCTTAGTTTCCTCTTAGAAATCAATTCCCTTCAAAGTTAAATATGAAGATATATGCACACTCCTCTATCTCATATTCCTGTTGAATGAATGGTACTTTTCTTATTTCAAGCATTTTAAAATAAGAGGCCAAATGTAAAGAACTGTCCTCATATGTGTAGTTCATATTTTTTGTACAAGATCATTAATTTTTAACAACTAAAATTCAAATGTAATTATATACCTTGGTAGTGGATGTGATCTCATACCTCTAAACCATACACAATGTTGTTAACTGGTGTGAGCTCAAGGAAAAAAAAAGCAAAAACATAAAGTATCAACTGTTCCATTAATTCAAACTTCAAAGGACATGAAGATCCAATTTATTTGTGAGAAAGTGTTGAGTAATTTCAGATGTAAAAATATGCAGATTTTATCCAGTAAATTCAAAAGTGTTATACCTAGTCTAAGTAAATATGGAAAACTTTGTGTACATCTTATTATAATATTAATTTTCATAGAGAAAAATGGAAATTGACTTGATATCCTAGGATTGATGCTAGCTAAATTTTGGTAGGTCTAATATGTGATAGGATATTATATTATTGTAAGTAGTATGAAATGTGTTGCTATTTTTACAAAATAATAATATATTTTTGTAGTGTTAATGAGACAACAGCAACTCAAATGCTAAATTATGTGCTTTCAATGCTAAATTATGTGCTTTGCAGTCATACTGAGTTTGTCAGAGAAAATAATAATATAGCATTTAAGGATAATAAAGTGATAGATTTCAATGTTTCCCTTGTTTATTTTTACAAAATTATAAGAGGTTTTTATGGTAACTATAAACTAATAGAAAATTTTAAATAGGTATAGTAAGTATACCACAAATTTAAGAAATTATTCACTAGTGCTATGTTGAGTTGAATTTACCCAATAATATTTACCCAATAATAGGTAATGACTGTGGATTAAAACATTACTATACTACTTTGATGACATTTACCCCTCAGTTATTTGACTGAATACATTCTTTCAAAACATACTATAAATAGCTTCTTTAAAAGTACATTCACTCGCTTTGAACTGAATGGAGAACATCGAATTCAGTAAAGGTGGTCACTGACATTTAAATGATCTACTTTCATTTTTTTCATCACACAGCTGAACATATCACTTTCCTTCTTCATCCTCCTTCACTATCTCTTTCCCTACAGTTTCAGATATGCTTTCAACGTCCCAACCTTCAAACTACACAGGTCATGGAAATTGACTCTTCAGGCAAGAATATCACTAAATATCATCCACAAACTTTTACTTCAAAGTTTGTTATTATTGTTGCTTTTCTGAAAAAAAAAAGAAGAAAAAAAAAAAACAAACCAAGTTAGTGTCTCTGCCTTGTAGTTTAGCTGGAAATTTTGGCTTTCTTACAAGAATTGGGATAATAGAAACCCAAATTTGTCTTGTATTAAATTCTCTATTATACTTTAATGTACAGGTACTGACATTATGCAAAACATATATGAGGAAAGATTGCCATCAAAAATACTTCTTTGTCTAATATCTGCTGAGAACTATAAGGAACTCTTCCTGTTAATGTCTATATTCTAATTATGTGCATTTCCCATCAGATTAATATTTTTAATTAATATTCTAAAGTAAGAAGTAATCTTTAGCAAGAGGAAAACAGAAGCTAAAATCAAGTGATATCAATTGTACTTACACAATTGACAAATCTGAGAGCATGAAATGTATTTAAAAGTTACAGTTTAGCTTTTAGGAACTGTGAACATTTACTCAGTTGATAAGGACTCTGAATAGACAGGGATTTACTCCTAATTTCAAGGAGGACATTTCATATACGGCCAAAATATCCCCCTTAACTCAAGCATTCTGGATCATAAGCCAGAGTGTCAAAGGCTGACCTTTATTTTCTAAATTTCTCTGAAAACATTTCTATATCTAAGATTGACTTGTAGTGAATCATCACTTCATAAATATAAAGAATGTAGGAGTTGGAGATTATCTAGTCCCAATCTCTCATTTCATAAATAAACTAAAGCTCAGAGGGAGTGAAGCTAGTTATTCCATATTAAAAACTATAAATTATATATGAAAGTGTACTGTCTTTTTTTTTCACAAATGAATACATCTTTATTGTTTTTTTCTCTTCCCAAATATGTGTGTATGTGTGTGTGTGTGTTTGTGTGTGTGTATGTATCCAAGGTAATGGTAATATCAACTTGAGAGGTTATATTATCCCCCCGCCATGCGCTAAAAAGAAAGAAAAATGAAGAAAATGTAGCTCTAGGATGAATCACTTATTTTCTGACTTCTCTAGGTGGTTTATGGTCAGCATAGTTTTGTTTTGTTTTCCTTTTCCTTTTTGACTGTCTTTTATTCATCCCCAAACCTTTTCATCTTAGCTAGATTCAGTTTTGGGACTGTGAAATCAAATCTTGAATGTGGGGTTCCCAGTCTCCACAACTATTAAAAGTAAATATTTATACTTTAATGACAAACTACATGATACTTTGTTATCTTAGTCTGAATGAATTAAAACAACATGTTTTAATTAGTTCACTTACTGTTGCCCCCTGTTTATTATCTTTTCTCTCAGTTCTTAGCTATTGAACAAAGTAGGAATCCTCTGCTCCTATTATGTGAATTATTTAACATTACTTTCTTCAAGTAAAAAACTCTGCCATTATCTCGGTATAATGTCATCTTTTGTTTTTCTCCTTGAGTACTGATTTCTGTCTCTCTCCATGGCTTTACAATGAGTAATGTCACTGCTTAATTCCTGTGACAGGTCTTTTTTCAGTTTACTAGCAGGTGTTTCTTTTCTACAGTCATCTCACATTTCTTTAACTCAGATATTGATGAGAACTGCTAAATTGTAATTATTGTAATTCTGATGTTATTTTATATTACTACTTGAGTCAAGACAATACTTCAGTCAATAATAGAATGTGTAAATCATTTCCATTTCCAAAAGCATTTTGCCCAATAGTAAACTTAAATGTTAAATTCATTAGCATCTACTCTTATTGATGGTACTTGCTTTAAGTTAATTCAGAGAACATAATGATATCAATAAATTGACAAATTTAATGTTTAAATGCATTAAAATTTAATAAAATTTTTATTAGAGATTAGTGACACAAATAGTTTTTATTAGATTTTTTTTTATCATATCCTCAAAAACAACCTTGATCTAGTTAGAGAGTTTTCAGATAGGGCACAATAAGGGAACTCCTGACAATGATATTTATAGAGATAAAATTTTCTTATTAGCTACAGTGCTTTGGGTTTTTTGAAATCACTTCATAAATATGTGTTTTTATCTATGTTCCCTATTCCAAGGCATTATAGCTATTTTCATGCTGTAAATGGGGAAATTGACTTTCTCTATAGTCAAAAAAGTTCAGCTGGGCATAAGAGAAGCAAAATGGTCTTAAGATTGTTAAATTTAAGCAAAGATTATCCTACAATCTTCATGTGATTATACATCTGAAATAGTAAGCAAATTAATTGCTGTAAACTGAGGAATAAGATTTGCATGAATATGTTTAATTAATCTTAAAGATTCCCTTTTGAAAAAAAAATGTAGTGTGGAAAGATGTAGTTAACTATGAATAAGGAATAGAAATCTGAAGGAGGGAAAATCAAAGGAACATTGCTCAGACTAAAGAATGTCCAGGGTAAGGACGAAACCTGTGGAAAGAGATGTATCATTATGTTCTAGTCTGGGGCCACTAAAATGAATGTGTGAGTCAAACTACCCAAGAGCATCATTCTGAATAAAGACATTTTTGGCTTTATTTTGATTTTGTATATAGCATGACAAAAAAGAAAAATACCGTGGTCAGACAAGGCAAACATTATGAACTGCTGCCAGGAATACTGTTACAAATGAAAACTAATGAATTCAGGGAACCCAAAACATTTAGGGAAGTACAGTAGCTTTAAATTGGTGTGAGTGCAATCAAACAACATACCTCATCAATCTACACTGGCCTCTTCTCAAGCAGCTTTTTCTTTGATTGGGGGGAAAAAGTCTTATAGCTACTACCTGTAACATTTAGCCAGTTAATATGCTTAATTTGACAATTTTAGGGAAAAAATTGAAATTACCTTTATCAATCCTGGTTTCTGTGTCTAGTTATGGATCAAGACCAAGGTTCTATCTCATCCAAACCAATTTTGTGTGTTCAGGTCTCCTGAATTGCTATTACTGAAATTAGAATGAAAGTGATAGAGTGACACAGGGAAGAGATAACAAATGTCCTTTTCACTATGAAAATTTAATTTTTCATTAGAATTAGTAAAGCATTGTTATACATTTTAAACATTGGCCTCTATAAGCAATGACTAATATGATTATGAGGCTGAAGAATGAAACTGTATTTTAGTATATTATCAAAATACGTTGAAGTTGTCTAATTGTATTGTACACCTTTTGTGCTCTCTCCAATATTTTTAGTCCTGTTCCTACTTTATCCAATTGCCACTCTCCCTTCTGCATCCTATATATCTTGCTTTTTGTCCTGTGGGTTCTTTGACTTGAGGTTTGTGAGAGCCCATTGGTCAACTCATACAAGTGAACCTGGAAGTATAAAGGAGTTAATGTCCTGTAGGGCATTATTGATCAACAGAGCAAGAAAGACTATCCAAAAAAAAATTTCTGTTCTCTATCCCTGAAGTAGAAAATTCTAAGGAATCTTATGAACCCAGCCTCATTTACATAGATGGTGACAGCTTGCTAGCATAGTTTTGACTTGATTGACTTCCCATTCTTCTTTTGTTTCAATTTCCCCACTTCTCCACTCAGACTCTCTGAAAACACCTCCCCACATAAGGTGTAGTACAAAAGTCCTTGTTTCAACTTGGCATTCTAGTGATTAATCCAGGCCAAAATAGTTACTTTGCTAAACTCTATAAAGCAGCTTCACAGAAGCTAAGCCACTAACATTTATTTAGTAAATACACAATGCCAAACTCTTATCAAGCACTTTTTAATCACATTTAAAATAAAAACAATCTTTCATGGTAGGTGGAACACTAAAACTTGGTTAGTATTGCATTCCCAAGTACTCTTGTCATAATTTTTCAGTTTTCTTAATTTCCCACAATCTTGATAGGACTTGATTTTCTGTGCATTCTGAAGCTGGGCACGGTTTCATGAAGGACAAGAGATTTTATCACTCACTTATTTAAAAAAAAAGAACTTTGCCATTCACTACAACATGGATGGAATCGAATGGGTTCATGTCAAATGAAATAAGTCAGCAGGAAAACGACATACTGGATATAGTGCCTTATATATAGAAAACAGAGAAACAAAACAAAGGGTTAAGCAAAACCAAACTCAGAAGAAATCCTGGAAATGTTGCTGTAAAATGGAGAATATGCAGAAGGAAAGGGAAAAGAAGAGCAAAGCATAGAGTGAGCCCAATGGACTATGTGGAGGACGATGAGTACCTTGGTGGTTGTGGTCTGGTAACATATATCTGAAAAGGTATGAACCTGTACATCTGAATCATACACAATGTTGAGAACAAATATTACCTCAACAAAATAAATGAAATAAAATAAATAAAAATCTGGTTCGTGTTTTCTGTGGTTCCATTGCCATAATGTAGAGGGTGGAGATTCCATCAGTCTGAGTGTATCTGAGAGTGAAAGAAATAGATGAAAACCCCCAACCAATTTACTTTGGACATGAAACACAAAAGAGAATAAACGCTCATACTTAAAAGCAGCTGAGATTTGTGAATTATTTGTCACTTTTGTTTAACTTAGCTTCTCCACTTAGGGGTGTGGATTTGAACAGAAATGGTTTCTGAGTCCAGGAATTACCCTTTTAATAACTATATAATTCTCATAGGTCTTGACATGGACACTGAAACATAGATCAAATGTAAGTAGCTGAACAAGAGCTGAAAACATTCCAAAAGAAGAGTATAGTACTATAGCAAAATAAGGAATGTGACTGGCAAGCTTAGTTTAGAAGTTTGCATATATAGGTGGAGTTTGGGGAGTAAACTTAGTTATGCTTAGTGAGATAGGATTAGAGCCAAAGTAGGGAGGATTCTGTATGTCAGTCTACAAATTTTATTTAGAAGTTAATGTGAAGCTATTAAAGTTGTTTGTTCAAGCAAAGAAAAAGTATAGTACTATGAAATTATTGAATCTATTCAGATAAGGCATGGTTCAAGAATGTCAGGAGAAGACTCATTTGGAGTCAAAGTATAAGAGCAAGGAAAGAGAGAAAAATGGCATTAATGATGCCAATGAAGAAGTCCACGGATGAAGTCTGAATATGTCCATAGTAAGTGAGAACAGAAACACTTTGAGGGAGGAAAAATAATGGAACTTTTCTACTGAGTGACTATGGAAGAAGAAAAATGTCTAGAAGTTACAGATGACTATAAAGTAGTCTGAATAGCTAGAAAAAAAGTTAAGGGGTAGTGTCATTACAAAAAATCAGAAAACCAGAAGGAAGGTAATGGGGCATTACAAAGGAAATATCTTGAAATTTTTTACTTGGTGCTTTAGAGAAAATACAAGACTAAAAATTTAGATTTGTTAATTTTTTTGACATAGTTCCTGCCTTTTGTGAGTCATGTATAAATGTTATTTGAATGAGTGAACAAAAAAATAAATCAAAGCAAGATGGTAAGTTTTTTAAGAGGAGATAAATTCACTGCCCCCATCAATTCTGAAGGTATGAAATAAGATGACTGTTGTTAAATGTTAAACAGAAATGGTTTGGTTTATATATGACTTGCTCATGTCTGTCTCATTCCTAATTTAGCATATATCAAATGTCTAATTATTGAAAGCAAAAAATACAAAAAGCAGCACTTTTTTTCCTAGTACACTGTCAGCTATAATGCCACCTAAAAATATTAGAACACTTTGTATTAAAAATTATCTCTTAGCTATATAAATGTCATCTTCATTTCCTAATTGTATTTAAAGACCATTTTCCTTTTCAGATTTTATGCAAGAAAGAATTCTGTTTACATTTAAACCCTTTGGTAGAGTCAGTTTTAAAGGATTGAATGCTATAATAGTGAAAAAGAATAGATTAGCAAAGAATAGCAGAGCTATTGTTCTGGAGGTAGAGAAGTGGGATTAAAACAAGGTTGTTGTTGACAACCATCAACTGAAGGTCAATATATACTTCTTTGTTTTCCCAGTGTTCTAACAATGGCCAGCAACCTTGGTCCCATCAATCAAATGTGTTGCTCAAGTCTATAGACAGCTTCCATGGATCTCTTTAGACTCCTTCATATTTGTCTTCAGGGAAGGAAAATAAGTTTGTTCTGTTCATATTCAAATAGGAGCTATTAACCTTTGCTAGAAAACAACCTTTTGCAACCAGAGATATGCAAAGACCTTAGATAAGCAGCTTTAAAAATATTTTTGGAACAGTTGGTAAAACATTATCTACTGGATAGTTTATATTTTAAGGAGGTATTGACTTCAGCAGTCATTTAAAAAAGGTGAGAAGCAGTGGAAATAAAATGGGAGTACTATTCCATTAAAATGGGAAAATGGTAATGCAAAGTTATCTGTGTCTAAAAGGTGAGAGAATTCTTTGATATTTAATATCCTAAATTATAGAGAAACTTGGTCAAGAATTTGTATCATTGAGAAAAGTAAGAAGGTACACATGCTGCTGATAATACTGAGAAAAAAATGACCTCTCTGGAAGTTTTTACAATTAAGAAACTTAAGGTCAGCTAAGATAGTATCATGTTCCATTCAGGGGAGTTAGGGTACCAGCACTTTACATCTTGAATTTTAAAATGGAATTTAAAGAGGAAGAGATTGGCTAAATACCCTTTTGTATTCTGTAATTTATCTTATAGTGCCAGTAGTTCAAATGTAACACAATAATGCTAAAATAACACAGTATAGTGAAAACACTGAGATGGAGACTTGAAGACTGGATTCTGGTTTTCTCTCTAACAAATCTGTACCAAAATGTTGTCTTAGCCAAGTTTTTTAAAATCATCTTACCTCTTTCTGAGGTAATTCCAATTTGTTGGAAACTTTAGAACTTTATACTAAATAGTATAGCGTACTCTTGTTCACATTGTCAAATGTTATTTTTAGATAATTTATTTTTGACTGTGATCTTGAGTCCTTGTTCAAGATGCAAATTCTTAAATAAAGAGCACAAAATAGAGAAAAAATCAAACTGGTCATTTTTAGCTTTACAAAATGGAAGTCTTTTCAATATCTTACCAACATTCCACAAATAAGGTAATATCTACCTGCAACAGAGAAATTACCAACAAAATTAGGTTAAGTATTTTAGACCTTCTTGTTCTACTATTCATTAAGGTATACATTAGCAAGCAAAGCAGTAGTCTTTCTATGAAAAAAAAAAGAATTTTGTAAGAACTAATTGCATGTGTGGTATTTTATGGGTTTCTTACTGAATTAAATTAAAGGCAGAAAGGCAAAGTATCAAAGGAATGAATTCACTGTATCTACTATCCACCTTGGGTTTCTATTTATGTAGATAGATCTACTGTGAAATGTAGAACAGAATACATTTCCAAGTTTAACGCAGAATTTTAGATAGCAATACAAAATTTGATAGCAATGAAAAGTTAACGTAAATATTTTCAAAAGAGTCTGATTTACTATGATAGTCATGGTACCACTCAGTGAGGTTTAACTTTTTAAAATTCTGCATTTGCCATTGAATTGAACATGTTCCTAAAAATACCATGATTCTATTATGACTATATTTCTCATCACTTCTGGGTATTTTAACCTTGTATTTCACTATTCTAATAACATGGGTGGTTACATAAACCAGAAACATATGAGAGCTGTAAGCTCCAAAAAAAACTACAAATCTTAGCACACAGTTATTTACTTCTAATGGAACTAAGTTGTAAGCAAACTCGAGCTTGGTGGTCCTCAAAGAAGGGTTTTAGAAACATGACTTGTGTGTGTGTGTGTGTGTGTGTGTATGTGTGTGTGTGTGTGTGTGTGTGTGTGTGTGTGTGTGTAGGCCTCATATAAAATGTCTGCCAAAATTACCAAACTAAATCTTAAAATCTCTACGCTGAAGTTAGAGTTCCAGAAGGCTAATTTGGAAATTAAGGTTTAATGGGACAGATTTTATAGTCAGGTCTTTTTTCTCTAGTTACAAAGATTCATAGAAAAGGTACTTAGCCATTGTATTCAAGCCCAGAGATTGATCAAACTGCAATAGAATTTTTTCTCTTGAATAATGCATTAAAATTTAATCACTGCAAAAGACATTTTCCTCATAAATACACACACATGCAGACATATTGTAAATAGCTTTACTAGAAGTTTCATCCATAGATAATACTAAAAAAAAAGACATTGTGAACTTTTTAACTTTAAAGAACTATGATAAGGTGAAAATCAAACATAAGTCAATTAAAGGACAATTATTTAATTTTAATAAATTAACACATGAATAGTATTTACATAGCTATGATAAAATGTAACAGGGAAATATGGTTAAATATTGGAACAAGAACTCAATAGTATTAACACCCCTTGCCCCTGCTCCAGATAATTTTACCATGATGGTCAGTGGTACTGATATCTGAATTTTCATGTTGCAGGTATATCTTATTAACTTGACTGAACAATGAATAGAGATGCACCACTATTTGTTAGATGGTTATACTACTTTTAATAGTATAAGAAGTTCAAAGAAAATATACCTATCCTAATTAAGTTATATATTGAAAAAGAAAAGTAAATTATGATCCTCCTGTGAGATTTTTTAATCTTTTTTATAAAGCACATATTCATCAAATACTTCTTTATGTCAGATACTGTACCAGACTCAATACATTACATGATGATGAACAAAATAGAATGCTTTTTTTTTTTTTTTTCTCTTCTGGCATTTACAGCTTACACTGATAACTAGTTTTCCCTGAAAAACTCTGACCTTTCTAAGAATACGCTGGTATTTCTACACTTACAAGAAAGGGTGTTCTGGCCTAAAGGCATTAGTCATAAAGTAGAACAGTTATAAGGCAACATTTTATCCTATAGTCAGATCATGATCCCCCAAATAGTAAAGGTGCTAGATGGTTTGTCATATGTATGAACACTGACAGTTCAGAATTTTAAAATTGCAATTCTCTAACAACTTGGAAAATAATACAAAGCAAAAAAGTAAAAAAAAAAAAAAAAACAGACTCTGGGGAAATGAGTGCTGCAGAGAAGTGTTGTTTTTGTTTTCTCAGTGCTTCCTTAATTCTCAATTTTTTTTCTGAAATGAGAATAATAATGAACAGAGAAGGAAGAAAGAGTATATAGTATAATGCTAGAAAAGAGAAAGTATGTATGCATCAAAACAAAAAGTGAAAACCTTAGTTCTAAATTAGCAGTAAATATATATACATATAATTGCATATATGCATGCATACCTGTGCATTTTTTATGTGTGTATGTATGGGAATATAAATATTCAACTTCTGAATTTCTTACCAATTTTGTTTTCAAAAGATTGAAAACTTTACATAACGGTTTCTTTTTCCTCTTAGGCTCAGTCTGATGATTTATTGGCATGATCTTATCAAATCTGCATTTTCTTTTTAGATTTCTATTGATGTCTGAATAAGATTTAAGTAGGAAAAGTCTTGAATCAAAGTAGTCAGAAGCCTTTCCTAAAGGGAGACACAACTGAGATTTGTTTTACTGAAACCCTTACTGCTGAGAGTATATTTTCTTTAAATTAGAATTCTCTGGTATATTGGGAATAGCAACTTCTTTTAAAAAATATTGTTTTCCTTACTATGTCAATTCTAACACTTTCTATAGTCAAGAGTCATTCAAGTACTTGTTGGATGATGAAATATATCGAATGACTTTTCTTCTATGTTGTAGATATCTGGGTTGTTATAAAGGAAACCAATCCCTTTCAAAGGTTGTTTCTACATTCCTCCTCATCTCAGTCCAATACTCGAAAGAACTGAATGAAAATAGATTTTTCAATCACTGGGAGCTTTTATAAAAATAAAATTTGAATTTTTATGGGTAGAAAAAATATTCACTCTTAGTCAAATATATTTGTAACTGAGGAGTGAATAAGTGTTTATTTTATAAGAGTGTTTTATTTGATTACCAGAAAGACACCCTTGATATTTATATTATCTTGGTAGTCAAATTGACTGAAGTAAAAGTTTTTACTTAAATGTTCACTGCTCTGAGACCAAACATAAATAATGAAAAGCACAGACTATCAGAGATTCCATGTTTCGTTGGCAATGCACTTTTGTCACTATCCCCACATGTGGAAAATAAACAAAAACTTAATAGTAAAACACTTTTATATCCTAAATGATAGGTTCTGATATTCAAAGTTATTATACAGTCAAGTTTCTAAATCATACTGCATTATTCTATCAGTCAGCTAAGCTGTGCTGATTTATTCAGGATTAGAGAATAATTTGACTCCCTAAAGAAGCATAAGATCTAATAATACAACTGATAGGAAATTATCATTGGCAAATTCTCTCCTCTAACTTTCCTACATTGCAATATTAGGTCTCAGCCATGTCCTATAAATTGAGAAAGAGTTGTGTTAAAGAGATGTAGTAAAAAAATAAAAAAGACATCACTGGTTTCACTTGGAAATTTAGTCATAATATCCCAGGGAAAGAGTAAAGTTAGAGAGTAGGGTCTGTATGGTCTTATTCAAAAAGAATGACATTCTAAGTCAGAATTTCTAAGAAAATATTCAAAACAAGACTTAGTAAAAAGTCTCTGACAATATTCTGTTCAACTCTTGCTTAAGGCTATCACATATATTAACATTTTTTTCCCTGTAATAAATTGACAGAATTAAAAGAGATGACTTCAAAATAGCCCACTAAATATCTAGTAAAATTAAAATTATATATATAATTTCTAATATATTCTTTTAAGAGTTCATATGAAATATATTTAAAATAGTAATTATTTAGAAGATTTATGAAAGCAATTATTCATGAATAGACACCTTAATAATAAGTAATATGGGGAAATACTTCTGCCACAGAAATCTTTTCCTTTTTATCCCCCAAAACCAAAAAATACCAAAGTTAGTTTTTGAGTTTGGATTTATCTGACCCTTTGTTTGATTTCTCTGCATTCTCTTATAATTAACACCAATACAAGAGGAGGGAGGAAGGGGAAAGAATAAAATGAGCATGGAACACAATGGACTATGGGTTCTTTGGTGGAGGGTGTATTATGGTAATAATACATGAAGAAGTGGAACATCTACTTCCAAAATCGAACAATGTAAACCAACATTATTCTAATTAAAAAAAATCCATCAGATACAGTAATTTATATAAATTTTGAGCAGAATGAGCGCCTAAACCTCTGTGCTAGTTGAAAACTGTAAAGTTTCAACTGTTAGGTGTTTTACTGATCTTATCTTTAAGTTCCTCTATGTGAGTAAATAATGTGTGAGTTGATCAGTCAATTAGTCCTTCCTCTCAAGAGAACTGGCACTAGCCATGCACACACTAAAAAGAGCCTATTAAGTTAATTCTATCTACAATTTGTGTACATGACCCAAATCACCTCAAAGTAAATTATGATTAGTTGTCTGAACCCATGAAAGGAGTAGGAACAGACTCAGACCTTAGGTCTCCAGGGGGATGGTGAAACTGTGAGGGATTGTGTGCAGCACCTGCCCACACGGTGCCCTGCTTAATCAACTGCATCTCCATGGGGCAGTGGAAGAAGGTTGGAAGATCACCAAGAGCTGTTTACACAACTGGAATCATTCCATCTCAACTCAAGTGAAGCAGACGACAGTGAAAGGGTTCTCTATTCCAATCATCCAGCAAAAACAATATGAAGTGGGCATCTTGGGAAGTAAATCACTAGGAACACTGAAACACCAGGGACATGAAGCTATTTTTTTTAAGCTGTTCAATTAAGCAGCTTTTTAGCAAAGCTAATTGCTGGTGTTAACCATAGGCTCCATTACTTTCTCTTGACTACATTAGGATCAAGAGATGAGATGCACAAGAAAGTGGAAAAAAGTCATACATGAACTAGAACAAAGTGAAATCATTTCTTCTTTTCCTATCACATGCTTCATTGAGCAAAAATTTTTTGAAAGTTATTTTCATAGTCATTTGACATTTCTTGTGTCTAAAATTCCCAAAGACATAAACACTTTAAACTATATATAATGCCTGGTAAGAATATCCTTTCAATATAAAAATTTAGTTAAAATGGAGATCTTGATCTTTAGATCATTGTAATTCATACCATAGATATTTATTTTGTTACTGATGTGATTTTTTAAGCTGGATTGAGAATAATTGAATGACTTCATTTTCAAGGTTATTTGTTTGACAGACCTAGGCAGAAAACAAAAGTAAACAAATATGGTATTCAAAATCATTATACCTCAAGAGTGGAAATAATAGTTATCATTTACTTTCTCTGTGCCATATACTGTGTTAAGTGTTTTATATGTATTATTACACCTAAAGCTGAAAGCATCATGTAGTAAATATCCAAATATAAAAATTAATAATATGCTGTCATTCCTCCTGATTTGACAAGTACAAAATTAAAGGTTTAGAAATTTAAAAAATAGCTACAACATTGCTTGAAATCATACTGTCACTGAGTAACGCAGATTTGAAGCTTGTGTTTTCAAATTCAGAATTCCACCTCTTAACAATGACTGTGTTTCTAGCTCTATTAAATTTTGGATAACTTTTCGAATTTATAGAATAAATAAGACTAAACTATAACAGTAAAATTCTAGCAAAAAATATCAACAAAGAGGTAGGATACTGCAAGATAAGGAAATTTAATAAGGTAAAATACTTGATAAATTCTAAATGACAATAGAACCTCTCCAAATTCCTTATTTAAAGATGTGTAAAACAATAGCTATATGAGTGTATCAGCTAATAATATATTTTTAGATAATAATGGAAATACAGCATAGCTTTGTGATCAAGAATTTAGGCTTTAGAGTCACAGTGTCTGGGTTCAAAATCTAACTCTTCACTTATTAGTCTTGTTATTTTGAGTAAATTAATTAATCCTTCAAAGTTCAATTTCCTCATTAGCAAAATGAGGAAAATAGTTGAAACCAACTTCTTGGGTTGCTGTAAGAATTAAATGAGTCAATCCATATAGACCACGTAGAACATTCCTGGCACATATTAATTACTAAATTTATGTTAGTCATTATCTTATTTAGCCTTTGAGAAGACTTTTCCTTTTTTTCTAGTTCAATACCATGCAGTGGGAGCAGAGCAATGAGGTGTTCTGAATAAATGCAACATGATTAATATGGTGATCCCAATTATTCTGGAATACAAACATATTGTTGTTAATATTTGGAGATCCTTGCTTTGAGCACTACAGTTTAATGGTGTAGCAATAACTGAATGAACCTTAGTGTTGATCATGATAAAAGCTCTTGACCTGGGTAGAAGATTTAAGTGATTCTACTTAAGTCAGAACAAGCTTGGCATTACCAATATGTGAAGCTTGAGATCAGATGTCTTAGAATTATCAGCATCATTTTTTCCCTTGTACTAGTGAATATTAACATGAATTAAGTTCTTAAAATATCATAACACTTTTTTGTTACATTGTAAAAGGGTAATATTATAAACTCTAGATCAAACTATAGATCAAGAATGAAGAAAGAAAAGTTGACAACAAGGAGAAATTCAAACAGTGATTAGGAGGAAAACAGCAACAAAATGCTCACATTCAGCAATCAGTGTCTAAGAACAAACACATTATATTGACTGTTAAACTAAAAGACATTTCCACAGACAAACCCAGAAAACACAAAAGACTGAAGTAGGCAAAGACAGACTATAAATTGTGAATAGTCTCTAATTATTTCCCTATGTTTGTTAAACCACTTTACCAGATTTTCCTTTGCTTATTAGGAGTACCCATAAGTGATCCATCTCTTTGAAATACATATTATTGGTTGAAAATGTGTAGATAATCTATGGTAACTTTCCACCACAAATAAAAGCATGTATTTCATACATAAGAAAACAAAGATGTCTCAGTTATGTATGGGATTGACCTTTCTCAATTTACACACACATACACACATACACACACAGACATACACACAGAAATAACATCAAAATTCCTTCTAATGATACTCATGTAGCCTATGATTATTTCAATAACTTATCCTGCAAAGCATGATTTTTACTGTAGTGATTCTTCAAGCAGCCTTCAATGAACCAATTCAGGGAGGGGTAATAGAAAGTCTTAGCATAACATAGATTGCTGCCAAATTGTCAGCTGTTGCAGAGTGAATAGTGAAACCAAGATACATTTTACCCTCCAAGCTAACCATTTTAGATGACACATCTGTATACAGTTTTCCAGCTAATATTAATGTAAGTCTTCATTCTTGACATAAATAATATAAATTATAAAACAAGGGTGTGGTGATAACTTTCCAGTGAAATGTAATGTGAGGATTATAATCAGGATAGTGACCCCTGTTGATCTGTCACAAGAGCCTAAGCTAGTCCATAGAGACTGTTGAAAGCATTGCTAATTCTTCATGCCTTAAGTATGTAATCACATCCTAGAGACTTGAGTTACAAACTGATAACAATTGCTTCTCTTCTGGAAGACAAACTAAGCCAACCAAGGAAGAGGAACATTAAAATGTCTCTCCATAAATTTTAGGTGGACACCTAACAATATTTGTACTGAGGGATGTCATCTGCTGCCATTGTCAATGGTCTCCTTATCCAGAGACAACTGCTAGCCCCTCATACCAGAGGCCTTTTAACTTTTAAATTTATGATTTCACACTTGAGGCAAGTCTGTTGTCATTTAGAAAGACAAATGTAGATTCCAGAGAATTAATTTACCTTTAAATACAACTGAAGAGACACCTCTTGATTTTTTTGTGGTCTTTTCAAGATGATCTCCCAGGATTAGTAGAAAATTGCAAGTAAATGTGACAGTAAAATACATTAAAAATTCCAGTCGCGTGTGAAATAAATTAAATGCAGAACCTATGACTTTATAAATTATAGTTTGCAATGCTTATTTATAAATGCCATTATATAATACTTTCATTCATTTACATTTCCTTGTAAACAAAACTGAGAGCCTGGTCCTTCCAAGTTTAAATGAAAATTTAAGTTTATTAACTTAGGATAATCAGTTACATAATTTAAGTAAATATGGTTTGATTCTGAATGATTTCTGTGATTATTGGAGTTTGTTTATAAAATTCAAAATTCATGTATGACAGTCATAAATATCAGTAGTTGGGAGGCAAAATAATCCATAATTTAGAAAAATTACCATTACTTCCAGGGAAGTGGATATAATTTTGTAAACCTATTATGAATTAATTTAATACTAGTGAAAACATAACAAAGCAATATAATCTAGAAGTGCTTTTATGCAAGAAAGAAAAGTTTTATTTAAGAATAAAACATTACATATTATTATATTTGAACATAATTTTTAGAGATTCTATATTCTATTCTAAATTTAGCAACACAGAAGGTTTCTATGTAATAGTATATTTTGTAAACATGGGGATTAAGAATTCTAATCTCATTCCTCCTGAGATCAGTTCCTTTCATATTTTTTTCTACGCCCTTATTATATAAAAAGGGATTAATAATTAAACTTACTATTTTACATAATTCAGGGAAGTATTTTAAATATAGACTCTTTCCGGGTAGCCTACTCAGAATCCATACACTCGTCATTCAATATACACAAAAAAATAGCTCCATCAAGAACAATTCCTACTTGAGCCTCATGTTACATAAGTGCAATAATGAAGAGTCAGTGATATAAATATATGTCAGGATATTGACATTTTAAAAGGTTAAGTAGGGGATTAGACTTTACTTAAAGAGCAATAGAAATTTTCTGATACTTATTTTCCATTGTTGCCTTTACCTATCACCCCACATATCTCATCCAAGCAATCAGGCCTACTTCCCTATTTTTTGCTTTGAGTTTGGTGGAAGAATTCCTCTGTATTAGCTGTACCCTCAGGAACACATCATTTCCCCTTGTTCAGTATATTTTACTGGCTGCTCTTCTTATTCTTCCATTCTTGACCTCTTTTGGTTTTTCACATTAATCAGTATTTGGGAACCCACAAAATAGGTGGACACAGTGGTCTGGCCCATGGGATGGCATAAATCTAAACCTAAATCATTTTGCTTTAACAAAAGACCTGGCTAGGAAACCCCACGCATGCATGGTATGGAGTAGCTACTTGATCTCCTCCTACAAGACAGCACCCACTAGCCCTTTAAGGAGTACCTGAGGAGGAAAATCTCGCGAGATCACCTGGAGGCTCTTCTGTCCACTCACTCACCCGGGGGTTGGATGCTGTGCTGCTCAGCTGGGTACTGTGCACCCAGATTTATGACTGTCCTCCCTTGTATAAAAGACATTAAACTCAGTCAGACGTTCCAGTTTTGTCACTTGGAAATTTTGCACAACCCAGATGCTCAAAATTCCTGAACAGCTCAGACCAAGTGAAGGTGCCTCGGAGCATGTACGGTTCGTCCTTTGGGTGAGTTGCTCTCGGATCGAGCTCCACTTCGTTGGCTTACTGAACTCTTTGAGTTTGTCCTAATTCTTCTAGGCAGAAAGTTGGGATGTGACAGACTCCAGATTTTTCATGGTGTGGAGTTGGGATGTGAGAGACTCCAAATTTTTCGTGGTGTGGAAAGCTGGGGCATGAGAAATGGCCGCATTTTACACAGTGTGGAAAATTTGAGTGTGAGACACTCCCGGTTTTCACTGTGAGGCCTAGTGGGTTACACTATTTGGGTTTGTGGCTAACCTCAACTACCAGGTAAATGTCGTTAAAGGAGTTCTGACAAGTCTCAGAGCTGTGTGCAGGCAGCAAAAACAGCAATACTGAATATGTTTGGGTAGAAATCAGTGGACAGACCTCAATCTAAGAAAGCAAAATGACAACCATTACGAAGATTAGCAAAACTCTTGGGCTGCTTCCACAACATAAGACACTGGTTGGATTCGGGAATAAATAAACACAAGAAATTCAGGCTTTGAGTGCTCAAAAGCTAAGTAACCAAAAGCTGGACTGTTCCATCATTAGGATGCCCTCCACTACACAGAAGTATTTCTGTAAAGGGAGTTAAGAGATCCATTGCTCATGGGATCTCTGAAGCAACAGAATTAGTAGGCTCAGGTCCAGATCTTAAAAGCAGAAAGGTCACTTTCCAGCTAACGCTAAGATTTCTTTGCTAGTACAAAGATACTAAATAATTGTCAATATTTTATTAATATATTGTTATACTTTATAGCAAATATATAAAATAGAGTTTCATGGAGGGTGTTAATCTATCTAAATAAGGTTAACATTCTCCAGTTTATATGGCATTCAGTGTTTATGAAGTCAACAGTTAGTTAATATATCTTTCTGCTAGTTTCATAATTTTATACTGTAGTTATTAGGACACACAAAAAACTAAGTATTTTCTAAGTAATTGAAATATAATGAAATATGAAATGTAGGTTCCAAATGATTTTGTATGAGGGATTCACATACTCATAAAACAAATGTATAGTTTGTAATTACTTTTTCATTTTAGTCTGCAATAAGCTATTTAACTTAGTATGTATCTGGGCTGCTGAGCTAAGTACATTTCAGTCATCAATCTCTGTATCACTTTTCTTTATGAAAAACTGAGTTATCATTTGAAAATCAAAACACATGAGCCCCTGCGTATTGTGGAGTTTTTATTTCTACCACTTCCATTTCTGTGCATTGGAAATTGTCAGCTTTATGAAAAAGCACTTGATCAGGACCTCCAAATCCTGTGTCTAAACTTCCGCCCAGTGAGTCTCACCTGAACAAGACTAGATCATATATTGACATGCTAGTAGCCAGTCTTTGAGAAAGAAGACAGAGAAGAAAAATACTACCTGACCTTGTTTATATGTGGCTCTGAGAGAGTATGATATTATCTTTGAAATTAGAGATAGAAATGCTCCTACTTTTTCCTCTTCACTTGAGCTTTCATGACAGAGAAATTCAAAGAGCATTTCTAAATTATATCCTTTGTCTTCTTGTGATCAAAGATTGTTTTAAATAAGAAAGCAAAGGAAGAAATAGAGAAGTTTCTTCCAGAGAACATGGATGTTTTCTCTTATATTGCATTACACAAAGACAGGTTCTCTGGTGCCTGCAGACTGCACAGCTGTGTGCATTTGTGTTCAAGATTAGGTTTATTGCATTTAACTTGCCTTTTTTATGGTTACTATTTTCAGCTGTCTGTCTTCTCATCTCACTTTCACATTTAAACTCTCAAAGAAAAGTGAAGGTCATTAAATGACCCTGGAGTGCTTTAGTGTAGGGATACTAACAGATGGAATGGATGTGTTCTGTGAGATGTTGCTTCATAAAGTTATCAAGAACCCCAAAATAGGCACTGGATTCATAACTGAGAATACTTTGTTCATTAAAAGAAGCTAAAGAATCAGGAACATGGATGGTATTAAAATTCAAATCATTGCTCAGTGAGGTTAATTGGTTTTTCATTTTGAATATAAGCTATTTCTTAGAAGAAAGTAATCTCTCCCCATGTCCAAGTTTTCCTAATTCCATGCATATAACAAACACAATAATCTCATTGCTATCCTTGATGTACCATTCCATTCTGTTATCGAAGTTGAATTGTGTAAGGGAAATGTTCTGTCTATCCATGACTCCAGTTTTCAGTTTTAGTGCAGGCATCAGGCTTGCCAATCTGTGTAAGTTCTTTATTGGTTCCAGCAAATACACAGACACATCAGGTAAGCCAGGGGTGCGGCCAAGGGTTGGAGGATAAGAGGCAGGCTAGCCACCCCTCCCCCAACCCCCCCCAGCCCCCTAGGAATGTTCAGTTTCTTTCTCCACCTCTTTCTGCCATTCTCTCTGTTGGTCTCATGTTCTTCCTGTTTGTGTGATCTTTTGTCCTCTCTCCTAAGTCCAGGTGTGCACACTCAAACATGCACACCCACTGCGCTGCATAATCATGGGGAAGATGCAATACCACAGGTGCTGGTTATGCAGGCTAATAGGGGGAAAAGCCTGACAAACTCATGCTATAAATTGTTTTCCTTGACACACATTTTTAAATATACATAGTTACATGTTTAAGTATATACATAAATTTACACAAATGCACACATTTTATACATAATATAAATATATGTATAAATATATAATGTGCATATCAATATATACAATTTGCATATAAATATATACAATATATACATATATGTATAAAAGATACAATATGCACATTATATACATAAATTTATACAAATGTGCACATTATATATATATTTAATATGTCATATATTAACAAAAAAGGAAATCTAAGATTTCACATCAATTGTCTATGACCATAGCCCCCATTTTGGCATTTTTCTCTCTTCTACCTCATCATTTCTTTTAATACAGAATCTCTCTTACTCAGAAATTCCTTTATTCTCACACAAATCAAGTTTTCTGTCAGGCAAGAATATACTACTACTAAAGTCATTCCTCTCATGCAAAATTAAAAAAGAATAATGTTATTTATGGCAGGAAAAATATTTATGAATGTGTGTATATTACCATTGTACTCAAATTCCAAGTGTTTAAAAGCTACAGTTAAAAGTTATTTCAAAGAGATCAAGGAACCAACCTCTGCTGGGAAGTCAAAAGCAGATGAGTTACTGTACTCCTGAGGATCATGCCATGGCATCTTCCTTGTGGGTGTGACTGGTATGTTAGTACAGAAGAAGGAAGCTGGAGATTGGTTGTGTTCCAAAATCAACTCCAAATTGACAGTTATAGGAATGGCTCTGTCATTACCCTGACCAATGTTGGCTATTTCATTGCAGTAAGAAATGCTTAATTTTTGCTTTTAAGATGAGAATTCATATTCTTTTAAACTTTTTTTTATCTTAGAGGCTAAAAACCCAGATGTGACTAGAATGAAAGATTAACTGTATATATGTAGTTCTTATTGTACATTTTATTAACACATCTCTTTTCCTAAAACTTTTTATTATAAATATTTTAGAATAATATAAGCTTTTGAAAAAAGGTGTTCTTATTTTCATTATTGTATAACAGTGAATTTAGTTCAATAGAAAACAAAAACCAAAATGTTAAGTATTCAAAGTCAATGAAATTGCCATTATATATCAAGCAATGCTATTGCTTTTTTTATTTTTGAAGTTTGAGGATTTATAGCTACTTGAAGTCTTATAAATATTGTATTGTGAATTATGAGTGTTATGGGAAGATCTGAGTCTCAACTCTTCCCTGCCATGTAAATATATGTGTAAATATGTTCAAGTTCTAACCCTCGATGACTCAGAATGACTTGTAGCTGAAGATAGAGTCTTTATAGAGCTGATTAAGTTAAAAGAAGGTTATTGGGTAGGCCCTCACCTAATTTAATTGGTGTTCTTATAAGAAGCTGAAATTTGAACACATACACGTACTTAGGAGGATGGTGTGCCACAGAGAGATTACCATCTATATGCTAAGCAGAAAACTGGAACAGATCCTTCCCTTACTCTGCAGAAGGAACTAATCTTACTGATACCTTGATACCAATCTTCTATAAATGTAAGAAAATGAATTCTTATTGTTTAATCTAGTGGTCCTTTGTTACAAGAGCCCTGACAAACTAATACAGTATGAAAACTATCAATTTCTTATTGTGAAAACAAAATATAATTCATTAATGCTTTCAAATTAATTAATTAATTAATATTCTAAGTTTCCCGAAAGTTTTTTATTTTACTTTGCAAAGTTCCAAGAAAGAATCTGGTTTATAGAATCTATTACAAAAACATGCAAAAGACATTTTTCAAGGATAATTTCAAGATATCACATACTTGGATATATTTGAAAGTTTTTTGATCATATTCATAGCTTTTTAAATTGCCAAGTCATTCACTTAATCTTAACATAGCTTTGATGTGGTTCTGTAATTTAAATTTTGGCAAATGTACATTAAAACACATTATAATGCTCACACAAATATGGTAGTAGAAGAGTAAAATAATCAACGTATTTAAGCCTGGTTTACAAAAGGCAGTTACTATCATTACACTACTTTGACTAGGGCATTCATCTTTTATAATCCATCAGTATATCCTAATAAAATATATTTGTAGCATATCTGGCCAGAGATTTTGATTTTTTAAGTGCATTTCCAAGAAAATAATTTATTCCACTTATACTGCTAAGAAAAGCAAAATTGTTTCTAATTTTGATTTTACATACTAAACAGGACAAGATTTATTGTTTTTATTTTATACATTCTAAGCTTTTTTGAAGCAATGTGTGAGTGTGAAAATCAATGATTTTATAATGAGTTTCAATCTTTCGTGTGTAAAATACCTGTATATGGGGCATTAGCTTAGGTAATATAAGATCAATAAAAATACCAAGATTCACTGCCTTCATGATGCCTCCAACTTAGAAACACATGAATTGTTACAAGATGACAAAAGTTAAATATAGGGATTTTAATAAAGCTCTTCATAACTAATAAATAAGCAAATAACATAAAATACTTCTAGAAGAGTGAACACTGGGGACAGTGTTATAGTGTTTTAGGGGACAATCTTATTGTGTTGTTGATACTTTTGTCTAGTCATCTTTAAACAGTAAAATACAGAAAAAAAAACTACTTTTAGGTTAAGTTTTGGAGAAACTTGGAATTTAAGAGTAGGAATTTACTTTGAGGGTAAGCTTTCAGATATTGTTTCAAATTTTATACAATCCCTACTTTTTCTCCAAAACAAAACTTGCTATTTTTTGTATTTCTTTCAATTTAAGGAAACTCACAAGATAAATGCTTGTGAGTAGATGAAATGCTCAACCTGTTTGCTTTTACTTGGGTTCCATCTGGACTTCATACAGGCAGTTCCTTGACATATGGGTAGTCAGCTGTTCACAAACTCAATCTTGGTGTCAAATTTATGCTAAATGTGGCAATTGCTACAACCTGAACAATACATTCAATTGAATTTTCAGAAATTACCATGAGATTTTTTAAAGATAAGTTAGATGAATGAATTTGATGAATATGTAACAACACTGAAACTAGAATTGAAGCATGTAGAGGCTTGTATTACCCAGGATTGCCATAATCAACTGCATTTAAAAGTAATTTAAAAGTCAGAAATTTATCATATTTCAATTCTGGAGTCTAGAAGCTTGAAATTAAGATGTTGTCTGGATCATATTCCCTGTTGAATACTGTAAAGAAAATCTGAACTTGCCTTTTTTTGGTTTCTTGTGATTGTCAATTACTCTTGCAGTTCTTTGACTTCTATATACATCACTACAATCCCAACGTCAGCTGTCATGTTATTGTCTTTTTTTTTCTTCTCTTTTTCTCCTTTCAGAACCTCACTCATTTTGAAGTAAGGGCTCACCCTCATCCAGTATAACCTCTTTTTAACTAATTACATCTATGACAGTATTGTTTTCAAATAAGATTACATTCTGAGTTACTGGGATATAGCACTTTAATTGATCTCTTGGGAGGGCACAATTCAATTTATAATAGGGTTCTTTTATTATATAAAATAGAAAATCCTTCATTCTTTTCCTTCTGCAGCTATAATAGATTATCACATATCAAGAGGTGTAAAACTGAAAGAAAGGTCTCAAGTAGGTTTCTTTGACTAAAGTCAAGGTGTCATCTGGATTGTATATTTTCTGGAGCCTCCACAAAATGTTTTTCTACCCTCCTCATCATGGAGAGGTTGCTGGTACTCCTTGATTCTTGACCTTCTTCCCACCTTTAAGGCCAAGAATGGCCAGTTGAATTTGCCCTACAATATCATCTCTCTGCTTTCATTTGTCTTTCCTTCTCTTTTGTTAAAGAACCATTAGATGACACTGATTACTTTTTTTTTTTTTTGTAAAATCAACATGTTAACAGCCTTATATTCATCTACAACTTAATAACCACCTCCCTTGTTTTAAATACAGTCCCATTTTCTAAAGATTGGGATATGTACAACTTTTTAGTCTGTCTATTAAGGCCAGGAAAATTCTCCTTTGCTCTAAAAATAAATTATTTGTCCCTCTTTTAGATTGCTAACAGAAAAACAATATTTGGCTCAAAGAACCCACAGTTTCACTTATTTATCAATCCATGAAGTGATTTATTTAAAAATGCTTTTGAATGTTTGAAAACTAAGCATATTTGAATATTTCCTCTCCATGCCTCCATGTATTACCAGTCAAGATTAGGAAATTATTTATAAATAATTCCTGTGAACTTTTATAATTCAGATTAGTTCATAATTACTGATGACACAATTTAGGAGCACAAAGGACTTTTTCTAACAGGACCATATGGATTTGTGAAGAGAAAGTGGCAATTCACAGTTTTTATGGTGTGAATAAAAATGTCTTTTTAAAATTTTTAAAAAAAATTTTTTAAAAAAATTTTTAAAAAATTTAAAAAAAAATTTAAAAAAAATTCCAATTTTTAAATTGGAATACTCCACCCAACCACAACCCCTCTGGTCTCTTTGCCTTCTTTCTTTCTTTTTGTTGCCTGTCCATATTTAGCCCTTTAGTCTTTTCTTTGCCTTCTTATGAAGGCAAAGCACCAATCCAAGCACCTTTGGTTTGTATCAATGCTTCTTGTTTCTTGGTGGCTGTTATCTCTGTTGTTTTCTGCTTCATTTTGTTGCTCCTTCCCATTATGTTTCAGGTCTTTGGCTTTGGAGATCTGATTCCCAGTCTTATGTTTGGTAGAACAGCTCTTATAGTGAGAGTGGGAGCAAGGAAGTCTGGAGAACAACCTGAATAAGTGCAAGAAGGCAAATGAGAGAGGGTTATTTTATTATTATAAGTGGTGGTTATATCTTGGGATATACAGAGCAACTGGGTTAAGGAGATGATGATAAGTCACCTTGCTTTTCAGTACATGGAGACTTACAGTAAAGAACAATGTTTCTTACCCTTATTAGGAAAATAACCCATTTTAGAATCCATCAAAATCCTAGAGACTCCTGAACTATGTACAAATATGCCTACATAAATCTTTTACATATAATACACAGTTATAAAAACCCTAATTTAAATTATCAGGTTGTATGGAGTCTTACCTCCCAACCAAAGAGAGGAAGATAAATTAGATTAAAAATGCAACTTTTTAGAGGTAATAGGAAATTGTTGAACTGTGGAAGTTTGTAATATAGCTTGATTTATGTTCCTAAAAATGACTTCAATGGATTCTTTCAATGGATATAGTAGAATAGATCAGATATAGTAGAAGACAGATACAGTAGAATAGAGATATGAATAAGAATGAATTTCCAATTGTCCAGATAAAAATTCAAGAGCATTAAATAGTAGCATCCTGACTAATTTTAAGAGCAACGTTTGAAGAGCTCAGGTAAAGGCACTGCTTTTCAAATACACTTTAAAAGAATAGGTATTAGCATCAAATATAAAAGAAAAAAGACTTTTTTTTGGAAAAAAAGTTAAACTGTACAGAAAAGCATCAGGGTCTTTGATGAGAGAAACTGTTAGAATCACTGATGGTCCCATGCCATGGAAAGGTACTACATAGTTCAAGACTGTGGACCCTGGGTGATATTGTCATACTTTGGTAAGGGATGTGGATAACCATAAGGCTCTCTGCTTCGGGCAATGAGTATATGGGAAATTTCCCTAACTTCTGCTTAATTTCGCTAGTAATTTCGCTAGTAACTAAAACTGCTTTAAAAATAATCTACAATGCATAGTTCAAAAGGTAATGAGAAAAGAGCCTGGATGAAGAACATAACATAAAAAATGTTTTTTAACATTGAGTGATGTGGGCTTTTATTTGATTCATAAGCGATTATAAGATCAGAATTAAAGGATAAATCAGAATGGAAGCTAAATTTTCCCTATAAAATTGTTTTTATTGAGGTAATATTGGGTTACAACACTTTATATCATTTAGTGGGTTAAGTTCACACTTCTCAGATGTTACGTTACCACACCACACCCACCACCAAAGCACCTATAATTCTCCCCCACAGACCACTGGCCCCTTTCCCTCTTCTTTCCCATCTTCACCACTCTACTCTGGTATTCTCCTTTCTGCAGTCATATTTCTTGGGTTTGTTTTGGTTTAGTTTTGTCTGTTCCTTTGTAAAATCAACATAAGTTCATTTGAGACCTTTTAATCACTCCTAGCCTGTTTATAATTCTAGGGTGGGGGTATGGAAGAACCTTAAACAAAATGAAACCAAAGTAAAATGTAGTCTTGTGCTTTTCATAGCAGCTTTAGAAGAACATTAGGAAACAGTATTCTGATCCGTGTTCAGCTAAGCAGAGGATATGTATAGGTGAGATAAAGGAATTACGGATATCAGGCAAGGAAAGATTTGTATCAAACAGTGATTGGTGGACACAATAGGAAGGAATTGGGAAGAAGCTAGCATGTAGTGCTTGCGTTGAGAGAGAATAGAGAATGTATCTCCTAAGATGTTCTGTTCTGTGTAGGAAAGTTCTAATTTATTGGATGTTATCTTAGTTTAAGTTTCTTACTTTCATATTTTCTCCAAATGTTCCCAATATATCATTTTTCAAAAAGTAATTTTTTTTTTGTTCTTGTTTAGGCTCATGGAGTTTCTCATTTAAATCTTTCTTTCCAAAAAATTAGAGAACCCTAGTAGAAGTTGCTGGTGAATTCCACAACAGATGTAAAGAGGCTATAAAATTTGTGAACAAAGATCACCTCTTATATGATCTTTGAGTTGTATGTTTGCATATCCTAACCTCCCCCAGAGCTAGTTCCATTTGTTTTTCTCAAATTAAGACAGGAGTAAAGAGCTTGTAGGTTTCTGCTTTTACCACACACACACATGCACGCACACACACCCCGCACACAAAATACACACACACTTAATGATGATTTTTTATTTTAGATTTTAAGCCAGATACAAAGCAAATTCTATGTAAAGAAATATAGAGACATATAGAGAAATATAGAGACATTGATCAGATGAAGGAATTCATAGCCTTATCATCAGCAAAAGAACAGGGTAAGCCCCATTCCTAATAGTAGCATGTCAGATTGCAGGTGTCACTGGAGTTTTTCAGAAATGTGTATGACTTGTTTGGCTCTTTCTGTCTAGAATTCTCAATAAATCCATTTTTGAATAAATCAATTTTAATTATTTCTTATTACATGACTACCCTACAATATCAATTTTTTCCAAACATTCTACTCAACACTTAAGACTCCTAGACTTGGCTTAGCAACATTTTAAAAACTTAATTTTTGCTTTGCATGCTTCCCTTCTGTATCTGAAAGTCTGCAACCAGAATTTGACAAAGTCCAATCTCGGTGTGTCATCTCTCTGAGGACCTATTTGTGATTGTAAAGGAATGTTTTTCTACACTAATTCTTGCGCTCTCTCTCCATCAGCCAATTGGACTGACTTTGGACTCATGTATATTTTTGATAAGAATGTCCCTCGTGAATGGGGAGGTTCTGTTAAAAAGTTTTTACATATTGACATTTAATGAACCAAGCTTTGGTTTTTGTGTTTTGCAAACACACTATGAAAATATTTTTTAAACCAACATATTTTACTAGTTTTATTACTTTACTGTATAAATAAAGTTGAAACCATTGAAAAGAGGAGAAACCAATATGCCAAAGAATCACACCTATTAACAAGGGGTTTTTGGACATAGGAATTAAATTGGCAGCAGTGAAAATCCCATTACATGTTATGTGTTCCATTTGAATTCATTTTAGTACTAAAACCAACATTTCAAGTGTTAAAATATTTGGCAAGTCCAAAGCTTCATTTGTCTCTGTGATACTGATATTAATGTATCCTTTATTGTTGATTACATTTCCTTTTTATTTGACAAGCAAAAATATTTGTTCTTTAGAAAATTACAGTTTAAATAAAAATTGAAATTATTGCTGCTCTATCATATAAGTTTTTCTAAGTGTTTCTTATAAAATTTAAATAAAATCAATTTACTGAAGAAGTGGATCAAATGCATTAAGGCATTTATTGTCCTCATTAAAAACTACTTTATTTAATGTCAAGTTTCAGTTAATTTCATAGGGCTTACTCCAATAAGTGGAGAACCTTAGTCCATGTAGGATTCTTAAGTAACCATAAACTTCCCTATTCTCCTATAAATTAAATAGCAAAATAATTTCTTTAGCAAATATCTCAATTGTCTAGCAATTATATGGCATACATGAATAAAAAAGACAACCTGTCCTTATTTTTTCACTTTTTACATTTAAAAACAACTTTAAATAAATTTAACAAAAATGCATCTTTCAGAATCTTTGGAAATTGCTAAATTTTTGCAAATTCTACCTGTGTTTCATGGGGTTCGTTAGGTCAACAGCTGTAAGTAAGTTTTTGTCTTTGCTCTGTTACTAAACTCTTGCTTGCAACTTAGAACTGAGTATGTTAATGAAATTTCCCTTTACTCTTTATTACCTGTCACCTCTTTCATACCTTTCATACCTATCCCCACTATCTTTCATACCTATCGCTCTAGTCTTTCATGCCTATGCCCTGGGAAGAAGCAGAAAATATATTACTGAAATAGTAAAGAATATTTAGAAGGAACTTGGTGTAAGTCTCCTTCGCCTTTTTCCTGCTTACAACAGATTTGAAAGGACAAACTTTAGAGAAAGATTATGGACAGATGAAAGTTTGCATAACTTTGTTGTTCAAAAACTATTACTGAAATAAAAAATACATTGCATGCAGAAATTGATTTCTCAAAGAAGTATTCATAGTATTGATTTGATGGAATAAATAATTTTGATTTTGATCAATGGCTTAGATTTTGATCAATGGCTCTAAAATCACAATGCAACCTGACATTAAACCATTAGAATATCTTTAATTTAGATGCCATATTTTTCTCTAAGTTATATATTAAAATATGTGTTCTTTGAAATTCTTTAACTTTGACCTTCTAAGAAACTTCACAAAAGAGAAAATTTTATTCATTTCATTTTCTTAGAAGAAAATTAAGATTGATGATGCTTATTAAACCTGAAACTTAGCTTTTAAGAAATTACTACTACCCTTCAAAGCATTCTTTGAAATATATAGTTTCTTTGGGGTGGGAGGAATAATTATTGACACCAAGCTGTGTTTGCTTAATACACCATCCATTCTTTCCTTCTGGCACTTATGTTAGTGTATCCTAATAGCAAGGGAATTTCAAAGTGTTTACTCAACACTGGAACATGTATTTATTTTTTCTGCTTCTTTAGGGAATAGAGATAGTAGACTTTAAGATATATTTGACAAAAATCATATGGCTTTAAAAATATATTGTAGTGACTAGATACTAATATTAATTAAATCACACAGTAGTCAGGGTTTTTATTTGACAAAAAATTCACTGTAGAATTATGCAGATTAATGTGATGGAGAGAATTAATCAGGTAAAACAAACAGTTGCACTTGAATTGTACTTAATGAAGCATTGATTTAAAAAGAAATCACTAAGGGAACTTACAGGGAGTCATTTCCTTAATACATTTGTATAATGTTTCCTTTATTGAAATAAAGGTACCAGTTACTGAGGAACTATTGAAAATAAAATAAGCAAAACCATTACAATATTATTCCAAACATTTGACTAACCCTTGTGATGGGTCAGTTCCCAATTCACTGCTCGGATATCAGCCTGTGCCATGCTCCACTTAGGTTGTGCAGTTTTCTTAACATGCTTTTAGGAGCAGGTGTTCATTACAACATGGACAATTGTATAATCAGTGTCCCAAGTGTCTTATAATTACTTTTTAATACAGCATGCCACTTCGAAGAGGATTATTACCTAAGTTTAGTAACCTTTACTCCACTAAGCATATTTTTATTTCAACATACTAGCTATGGAGTGTTGGCCTTAGTGATATTACACAATGGACCAAGTTGCTTCCTGCTAACTAGGCAGTCATCCTAATGTAAAAGTTAGGTCAACCTGTTCCTTACAGTATTGGTATTTCATTTAGTGTTAGGTCTTTTAAGAATGTTCAATGAAAGTTAGTTGTTTACATTTACATTGGTATTTTTCTTAAACTTTCCTTTTAAACTACATGTCATACTTCATAGAATTTAAAGTTGGGAAGGATACAAAGATGTCTTTGTTCATCTCCTTGTAATTTTCAATTCTTACTAATAGAAACCATAATACACAGTTGCCCAGTAGCACAATCATGTACTACTATTGAATATGGTGCATTGCAAATGGAATTACTAGCCCTAATTCTAAGTTGCTTATTTTTTGTTGTTAGCTTTTCTTTGGTTTGGTTTGATTTTAATCAAGAACAAGTATTGAAACATTAGGCCATTGTGATGGACAATTTCTATAGTAGTTTTGAAATTCATATTAAAAATAATCAGATAATGCAATGTTTAAGTAATAGTGATATACAGCTTATCATAATCACTGAGTAGAAAACTGTATATCTGTCTAATTTATTCAAAGTGCTTTAAAAATAGAGATTTTGGTCTTTTATCCTTACTATACTACTCATATAACATTATATTATGAACACTACTATGATGAACATTTTTATTGGTAGTCAATTATGTGTTCATAATAAAATGTTACAAACATGTGAATGTTATTTGTATCTCATGATTTCAAACAACCCATTTTAATGAACTTGTCAAATATTGTGATGTGATGGACCATAGTAATATATATGGAATATCTTAAGTAGTTATAGATTAGGAAATCTTTAAACAAGAGGCAAGAGGAAGATAGTATGTATTATAAATCTACTATTATAAGTATCATACTAGGAACATTTTTTCCTCATCTCATTTAATATTTTAATATTTAAGAAAGTTAATGTTGCCCCATTACAGGAAACTTGTAGGTAACTGTGAGATTCACAGTAAAGATCTCTGCAAAAATATACACCAATTCCCAACTGTTCCCATCCTTTGTAACTTTCCTTGTGAATGAGATCTGTGATATTGCATTAGTATGCATTGTAATGTCTCACATTAATATTAATTAATATACTTATTTTAGAAAAAACTTTTATTCCCTTTTTTCATATTTATATATCCATAGATGGGGTTTGTTACTATGACAGATCTATCAATTAATGTAGATGTCTTAAGAGCATTGTTTCTCATGATAGAATCGTATTACAATATGATGGTGATCTAACAAGTCAAATAATTGTTTGCTAAAATTTAACTGGTAGGCTAAAGTAAAGCAAGAAATCTTGACTTCAATTCTTTGTATTTTTTTGTGATAATCGTTAATACTAGACAACATATTTAATTTTTTTTTAGTGTTTCTTAAGTGGTTAACACTATCCTCACTCATGTAATTATTATTTGAGAAGATCCTTACTGAGTGGTTTTACCTCATAAGCACATTCTTTTTACATGTATCATCCAATATTATCGACCATTTTAGATGTTATGATATAAATTTGGTAAGGGAAGTGAGCAACAGAGATTTCAAATGTTTATCTGAAATCACATGGCTGTAAATGTCCAAGCAAGAATTTTTCCTCTATTGAGGACTCAGAATATTTTGAATTATTTGTTTGTATTCTGTTCTGAAATTATTTGCTTCTGAAGAGATTCAACCCAGATATTAACTTTCTATTCCAAGTATCTGGTACACTGAAGATGTTAAAAAATTATACTTTTGAATTTAATAGAACTTTGAACCTTGGGTTTTGTAATTTAGATGATTTTTAAAATATTACATAACATTAGAAATATGACTAGGCAGCAAAATTATTACATGATTTATAATATTTTAGAGTTTAAAAAATGTTAAGTTACCACTCAATTGTGATTACAGGGATCTTTAAAGGATCTGTTGTCGGCAAAATAATGGCTCTTCCTTTTCTACTGCTTTGTTTTGTTTTTATTTTTAACCAAAATTAGGCCATGTTTTTCTTGAGATTTGTAAACTACTCAGAATTCTTGGTTTTCTGGTATTCTTAATAATACTATAAACTTTCCAGGAATAAACTTTAAACATTACAACTTCTTCTGATACTAATCATAACTACATCAGGAAACAATTTTGTGTAGTGCTCATTCAGTTATTCATCTACACTCAAATCAAAGATTTTACATTTATGTAAGAAATTTAGTCTTTATTAAAAGTCATTTATGGGAAAAAAAGTTTACACTTTACAACTGAAATCTGAACTTTTAAAATTCTTACATCTGATAATTTGTCTAGTTATAGCAGAATGCCTGAGTAAATGCTTTGGTTTTGAGACTATAAGTATACTAAAATATATTAGTATATAAGTATACTAATTTTTTCAGCTCGTTGAATTTTGGACTAACTTTAATATAAAATTTGGTGCTTATATTTAAATATGAGATATTGATAAATTAACTATATGATACTCTTACCATCCTGTTGTATCTTCCTCTTCAAGCAAGGAAACACATTATTATACTTGTATAACTATATAGATATCTATGTTAAAATAAATAATTGATAAGGAAAAAGTTCTTGATTGGATACCCTTGAACTTAAATCCTAATAATCTTTTGATTAAAGAAAATCCCTTCTATATCAGAGACAATTGTAAAGCAACATTATTTTTTTCCAAGCTACAAATAAACTTTGCATTGATAAATGTTATAGATTCCCCAAATAATCACTAAATATGCTACCATTAGTAAGATTTGCCACAAAACTGCATTCTATTAAGTTTATATATAGAGAAATATATGCATTAAAACTTATAATAATAGGAGATCAGATCATGGAAACATCTAATGTATTTTAGAACATAGATTAAGATCATGTTGTCTATAGAGATTGCTAATGAAATAGCTCTTGTTTCAAATGAGAGCTGAAATTCAGCAAGAATTCTTCACAAGGTGTCATATTGGTAGGGTAGCATGCAGACTGACGGACATCCTGGTACCCCAAAACTTGCATGTTCTGAAGGGATTTTTCTATTGACTACTAAAAGTAAAACATACTCTTACCATGAAAGATCATAAATAGAACTGGTATACATAGAGACATAAGAGAAGAAAGGAAACTAGTTTCCCAAGAAAATACCCAAAGTACTCATCCCTTCATGGTTAGATGCCCAGCCAAACAGGGTTGGCCTGGAGCAAGTCCACTGAAATCCAATAGCTTGCCACACATCTGAGGTACTTTCTGGTGGGGAACCATAGTAAGGAGGTGAAAAAGGACAAAAGGAGCAAAATCAATTACAAATCAAAGTAAAAGCTGCCATTGGCAGCATCCTCACATGTCTCACACCCCTGTGTTTCCTCCAAGTGTCTCCACATGCTGCTGCTTCATGTCTTTCCTTCCATGTCCCTTGTGCAAGTTCAAAGCTGAGAAGCAAGTGCTCTGCTTTTCTTGCTTGAGTCCGTCTGCATATAACTTCACTGGCTGCCCAGCTCTGTTCCTCTTAACGGGGTAGTGAACATAATGGAGACTCACCTATTACAATATCCCATTCAGACAAAACTCTGTTCAGTATGTATGAAGGACATCATGATTTCAAGTATAAATTAGAATGAATAACCAAGTGCTCAGTAAGTTTTCTGAGTCAACTAAAGTATCATATTCTACAACTCATCTTTCAAATGCTCAAATTACAAATCAACATAAAGACAGGAAAAACTTCTCCAAGAATAAAAACAAAAACTATACATAGATATTCTGAAATGGGATCTCCTTTGGTTTAAGTGGAAAAAATGCCTGACAAAAGTGATAATAAACCAAAGAAAATTGAGGGAGTTTTGCAGTGGTATAATGCTATGATTACACGGAAAAGACCAAATCATTAGTTCAAGGTTGGAACCGCAATTGGGACCAGAATTGGCCACTTCCTTTGCACTGTTATTTGAGGGGAACATCAAGATCCTATTTTGCCAAAACTATTTTCCACCCACTTCTATGTTTCCTGAAAGTTCCTTTTGTCATCTTTTTTAAGAACTAAGACATTACTAACAAAAAGTTTGCAAATTCATCACAACCATGACTAAAACTGTTCCCACCTCCACTAGTAGCAAAGGAAGAATGTGATTTCAGTAAACTAAGAAAGAAAGTCAATAATATATGCTCAAGCCAGGTCCCAATTAGCAATGAAAGGGCAAGTTATGAGTAGCAGATACTGGAAGAAGCTTCAAGAAAAGCCGAAAAGAGGGTTAGAAAAATGCACAAGAAAAGTTGCCTAAGTCAAACTGCATTAAGAGTCAATTCAAGACAACAATAAAAGATGAGATTTTGATTATGTTCACCTTAGAAGCACACCTATTTAAGAGCTCATAACTGTTCACTTTCCATTTAACTTTTTTGTTATATCTTGTGTGTAATGAGATAGATGTGATTTATTTAATTTATTTAATTGCTGTTTGGGGAAAACACCAAAAAGTCTGTACCCGAATTTTACCGTGATGGAGGAGAAGGTTCCCTATCAACAGACAGTTCTAATGGCATCAGCTAATTTCCTACAACTGAACTCAATTTTAACACCATTTTTCAAAGATAGCATCAGATTTCACAGGATAGTGTTTGGTCCCACAGACTGCCAACTCTGCTCACCCAATCTTTGAACTCAAGTTGCAATCGATGTTTTGATTTGTGCTTCTGATCCGCAGGCTGTAATTGGAGATTTCTATGACCTCTTCCTTAAACTTCAGACATCAGTCACAAATCTTATCATCTGTGCTACTGAATGACTGGCTATGTTAAAGGTTTCCATGATTCTCCTCCTTGAAACTGATTATTTTGCTAGGGTGGCTCACAGAACTCCAAATATCTTATTTACAGACTCATTGACTTATTTTAAAGGCATTAACTCAGAACAGTTAAGTGGAAGAGTATAGGGCCTTTTTTGAGTAAAGTGTGTAGAGCTTCCTTGCCTTCTTGGGGCCTACCATTCACTGCAAATCACCACATGCTCATAAGTCTGGAAACCCTCAAAATCCTCTGCTTTTGGGTTTTTGTGACATTTCCATTTCATGGGCATGATTTATTAAACCATTGGTAATTGATTTAACATCCACCTCCTTCTCTCTGACCAGCTCTCTCATTATGTGGTTGGTTCTCTTGGCAACCAACTGGGATCCAAAAGTAGCCTCATTAACATAACAAAAACACCTTTCTAGGTTTTATCACTTAGGAAATCCTAAAGAGTTTTAGGAACTTTGTACCAGAAGCAGGTTCAGCGATCAAATATATATCATTATAAATCACAATCACTCACAAATACTCAAACATATATATCATGTGCCCACATATATTCATGGATGAACTCTTATGGGCCATCAGGACAAAACTTTTTTTTAAGTATTTATTACAGTGCCTAGCTTGAGGCTAGTTACATAAATAATACATATTTATTGAAAGGGCCTATAAAGGAATGAATAAAAAACTGATAATTATAAATTACATGGAGTTGACTAATCATTGGGGATTTTGCTATTATCTACTATCTCTTAATTTATTTAATTCTGATAAAGATGTAGCTAACATTCTGGGAGACATAGTTATAGTAAAACTGTAATAAAGTAGGTTATATGATTAAATGCTATGGATTTTTAACATAAACAAGTGTTAACTGTCTGTCATGGGTTGGTTAAGGCCAAGGGCATAAACTAAAAGATATTTTAAATCATCATTGCTTAGGAGATGCTGTGGTTTTTATGAAAGAAAATAAGATTCTATAAGGTGGAAAAGTAACTTCCAGTCATTTTAAATATTATTGTGTAAGCAATCAACAGTGACAACTGAATCAGAATTCAGAACCACAGAGGTGATGGTTTCAACTCTACGGGCTACATGAAGCTTTCTCTCACGTGTTCTTGATTGAAAGTGTATATATATTGAAAGCCAGCAATATGTGGGGAAGAAACTTCTCAATGATTATTTACTTTGGGCTAAAAGTGAATACCACAGCTGCAGAATTCTTTCTACACCCTTTTTTTTGTAGTCTCACCACTGATTTTGAGGATAAAGACATTGAATTGTTAAAGTGTTTTAGAAATTTAAATTTTTACTTCTTTCTACTTTGAAAGACCAAAGGACTTTCCTTAGTTCTCTTTGGTTCCATCCACATTTGTCACCCATTTTGGGAACTTTTCTGCCTATGATAGGATCATATTTTACTTCTGGAGAAAAGACATCCTTAGGTCTCACTCCATCCATGACCAGATTTATTCTCCCATGTCTTTTGCCACTGGAGCAATGGAAATATAATTCATTTTGCAGTCCAAATTAGAATTCCGTAAAATCGAGCACAGCAATGCTTGGCACACTGAATGAACCTGAGGCAAATTTAATCTTTGACTGACTACTAGGCGCTATGATCTGAACTTCCCAATCTCATTGCCAAGGACGAATTATTTTTTTCCTTCACCAAAGCACGTTTTATATCCATCCAGTCATTGTTTTTCCTTATGAAGCTGAGAAAGACAGCCTGGTTAATTTTATTTTAAAAAGCCCTGGCTGACAAATGGTTTGCAGCTTAAAGGCCTATGTATCCAAATTATTGTCCGTTATACTATACACTTTCAACACATTACAAGTTTTATTGCTTGTAAAAGCATTGTAGAAATTTAAATATTAAAGCTTATGGTAAAAAACGTAACTGCTCAGTGTATTGGTAGTGCATCAGAAACATAGACTTCAATAGCAGGGGCCATCAAAGTGATTGAGATTGGTCTAAGGTGTATGGGTAGATCTTAGAATTTCCTAACCACATTTAAGTCTTCCTTTTATTTGTTTTCAGTATGGTTTTGGTGACTCTAACATTAAAAATACCTAGAAAGTAATAGACTCATAAATTTGCGTTATAATCAGGAATAAAATTGACATGAACAATAATTAGAAAATGAGCTTTTCATTTAAATAATGTGTTGTAGTTGTATGTTTAAGGAAGACTTTTTGTTCAGGCTGTTAAAGGAAATAGTAAGAACGCTGGTTTGAAATGGGTACCTCTATTACTCATAAATATCTAAGCAACTGGTAGCTTAGATATTCATTTTCAGGTTGTGTTTCAGGATTCCTGTCACTTTTAATGTCTTCTGAAAAAGTTGACAGCAAACTGTTCCAGTCACCCTCTTAATGTTTTCCAGTGCTGGAAAGTGTATAACATATACAATTATTCAAGTAGCTCAATTCAGTTATATATTCCTGCAATTGAACATTTTGATTCCCTCTGCATAAGTACATGTTTTGTCATTGATAGGATCCTGTTTGTTTTCATAAGCACTTGCTGATAGCAGTATTTTCCATGATACAGTGCTTAGGCTATAATTAAATTTCCCAGTGATCAAAAAATAATAAGCAAGTGACAGTTTTTGAAATAGAAGTTTAAAGTTGTTCTGCACGGTACATATATAAGAAGGAATAATAAGACTAATGGATCATGTGATTTTTATCTCACAATGTCGTGCTTCTCTCTTAGTACCTCTTAAGATGTTACGTGTTGAGTATGTATATGTAACTGACAAAATAAATCTGTAATGTTGACCACTACAGATATGCTTGGGGAATTGGCTATGTATTTATAGTTACCAATGTGCATATAAGGTCATGTGTACAAGAGAATGCTAGATGTCCCAAGTCAATTTTCATGATCAGGATGAAATTTGTCAGTCATTCAGTCACCCTTAGACCACAAACAACATCCGTAAAAGCCCCAACAAAAAAATTTTTTTTTTTTTTTGCATTATCTACGGTGTGTTGGGTGGAAAACACAAATTACTAGGCCTGACTGGTCTTAGAACAATATTTGCCATTAGTGAGCTTTGTATGGAATTTTGTCATGAAAAATTAGCTGATAGTCTTTTAATGCTGTCACTAAAGAAACTAAAAGATTCTTTCCTCAAATGTGATTCTTTTGTGAATTATTATGTGTGAGAGTTCACTTGAGGCTATTTGATAAAGAAATTTGCTTCCTGAATTTACATATTGTGTAAATTGTGAATCACTATATAATGTCATCAGTAAGAGAAGAAATCAGAGATCATTAAAAGTTAGAATCAAATATTCACAACATAAAAAACTGGGGGTTTATGCAACATTTATACAAAGACTGAAGATGTCACATAGTAAATCTGGGTTTAGATTATAACTTTTTATTATTTAGGAATGGAATGCAGACCTGTAGATGGGGTTAGAGGAAGACACAAAATATAGCAAGAATCTTTGCATTTGAATCATAAAGTTATCAAGCTAGTGAACTTCTGAGATACCAGCCATGAAATAAAGTTTGTGTTATGTAGGAGAAAATTAAAGACAATATATAACTTATTAATATCATAAGGAAGGGAAATACTGAAATCTTTGAATAAAATACAGTAAAATATAAGGAAATAAACAGCAATTCAATGTAATAAGATGAATAAAATTCTAATGTATTTGATTGTAATGTGTATCATTAGTGGGTGGAGTTCATTCAGTATATGCTATTCCTTCAACAAATAAAATTGTTAGAAACATTACAATAGAGATTTCAAAGAAATTTAAGAAATATGTGACTTAGTTTACTCATGTTGCATGTTAAGAAATATGTGACAGTTTGCTCATCTTGCATGTTTAGAAATTAAAAGAGTAATGTAAGTTAATAATATAGTTAAGGTAGATATTAATATTACTCTGAAAATATCAGTTCCTCCTTTATGTGAGTTCTGAGGATATAAATTTACACTCGAGTAATCAGAATCTCAATTGCAATTAAGCTTTTGTGGATAACAGTAAGTTTTGTCTCTCATTGGATGGATTTTGCTTTTGAAAATTTCCAAACTATTTTAGAATAACACTGTTGAGAAACCAAATAAAAACCAATTTTAGATAAATGGCTAAGATAAAAGCTTGGTTACATTCTTAAAAATATTTCTAAAATATTTTCTCAATCTTACTTTTCCAAAGATCAGTAAAAGTTAATGGACCACATTCTACAATTTGATTATCACCATATTAAGAAAATGGAATGTGAAGGAATGTCCTAGAATATAATCTTTCTTTTTCAATTTTTATTTTTATTTTTTCAAATTTCTTCATTGGTCATCTTTAGTACCTCTGGGAATGCCTTCCCCCTCCCCTTGAACCTTCCTCTGGTCATTCAGAATCCTCTTTTACTTGCTGTTTGTTGATCTATGTTTAGTCCATTGGTCTCTTCTGCTTCTGTAACTGTGTCCTTTTCATGGCGAGGGTCTGTGTTCCTTAGTCATGGTAAACTGTGCTCCTTAGGTTTTCAGTCTTAATTTTGCAATGGGCAATCTGTGTTCCTTTGTAGTCTATCAATGCCTCCTCATTGCTGGCTGTCTCCTCCAGTCCAATCTCAGTGCAGTTTGCTGTTTCGTCACCTTATTGTTCTGGTGTCTGCCATAGGGGTCCTTGCTCCCAGCCTTTGTCCTCGATAGGGACAGACTTCTGAAGATGGCTGGTGTGGCTTGTCTCCTCTCCCTCAGTTTGCAGCTTCGCTGTGGGATTGATGCCACACCTCTGTGGCCTTCCTCCCTGTGGAGGAGGAGGGGTTCCTTGCTCTCTTCAATGGCATCTCTGAACTGCTATTTTTATTATCAATCCCTAGTGAGGCTTCAAGTGTGATTCTATAATAAGTCATTACCCTTGTTGGTCTTCCAGTCCTATGTGCAGTGGCTCTTTCCATGTTCTTCTTCATGTCCTGCCCGGAAATGTGTGTGTGTGTATCCGTGCGTGTGCACATATGTGTGTGTTGAGGATCTTTATTCATTCTCTAACCCATTCTGTGTCAGTGGCTGGATTATTTGAGCTGTTCTTATTCCTGATGAGTACTGACAGTGAAACAGGGTAAAAAGACTTTCTGACTTTAACTGGATACACCTATCCGCCTGCTTCTCTCTACAAAGCAGGTTACACACTCTTCATTATCATTTTCACTGATCACCTTTACCATTAATATGCAATCATCAGCTGCCAGCTTCTCTCTGCTTTCTTTTCCTCTTTCAGACCTAAAAAGAAAAACTTTAAAACACAGTTTAAACTTTCCACTCGTGGGTTCTTACCACCATCCCCAGCCTTCTTAACCAAAATACCAAACCAATGAAAGACTATCAGTGCAGACTAATTTATTTCTAACAAAGTGATTTCTAACTACAAAAGGAACATGTAAGACTCAGAATACTTCAACATTGTCCAAAACCTTTCTCAGTATTGTCCAAAGTCCGTTCCCAGATTGCCCCAAAATCCTCAGTCTCTCAGTCCTGATCATCTTACCAATGTCCAGTCAGAGTCCATCTCCAGATACTTGAAGACATGTTTCTCTGGCTGCTCCCTTGACATGCTCCTCCTTGCCCTCCACGCTGTGTTCCCCTTGTCACCTTCAGGTAGCAGGAACTCCATGGTGCCGAACCAACAAAGTTCACTTTCTTCTCAGGCCTAACTTTTGCATGGCCTCTTTCAGATACAAGTCAAACTCAGCAAAACAAACTCCAACATGGAGTTCTAATCTGCAAACTCCTTAACTGCATTCAGCACACATGCTGCCAGTCTGGGTCAACCAAGGGTTGCAGGCCCCCGGTGGCTACATGGCCAAGCTCACATGGCTCACATCTTTACAAGATGGCTGATTCCCATCTCTCCTCCATTGGACCTCTCTCTCTCTCCAATCTCCATATTCGAATCAGAATCCCTCTCTTTGTTTACACACCCTTTATATACCCTGATTTCTCACCTTCCAGGAAACCTGTTTCACCTTGACCATTTCACTTCTTTCTCCCCTGCATCTCCCTGAAGGGAAATTCCAGCTAAGGTCATTCTCCCATTTTAGCATACCTGTCCTTAAAATCTGCTATCTTAAACAGGAGACAATGGGGGGGGGGGGCACACCCTGTCAACAGGAGTGAGAGTGAATACCTGCATGGGAGCAGGCCCAGGAGGAACATGTCACCCTGCCTCACCCCCTACCCCCCAATCTGGAGGAGGCCTGGGTGCCACCAGAAAATAATTTTTCTGTTTCTGAAGCTTAACACATGAAACAGTTCAGGACTTATGATAGGAGTCTAACTGCACATGAGTAATGCTATTGCTAGTACATGTTCATACAAATACATCAGATTATTAGCAATATCATTAAATTCTAAACCTCAATTTATTATTATTAAATAACCATGATGATTTTACTGGATTCCTAAAAATATTACAAAGATTAAATGAAGCAATCCATGCACACCATTTAGTGTAGTTGATTGTAAACAGTAATTATTGCTATTGTTGAATATATATCTTTTGGTTTTACTCCTTCCTGTCTTATATGCAGTTTGATTTTCAGCATTTCTGAGATTATCCTACAATAAGCACCACTCTATATATTTATTTTAAAAGTGACATTTTAACAATGTGTGATCAGTATTTGCTTACAAGAGAATCCTAAATTCTCCATTCAACCCAAGACTTTGTCTACCACACACAATTGGTAAATGATCTTGACTTCCATGAACTAAGCTCTTGGAATGATTCTGTTGTGGATATCAAATTTAGCAGCATTACTCCCAGAACACCAAGATGGGTAACATTTTCTATGACTTATTTCAGTTGCGTTTGTTCTATAATACAATTAAGAGAAAACCTTTGGAACTTTAAGAATTGACCCTAAATTATGGGGTTTATGAAACTCATTTCAGTGAATTGTTTAAACATGACTATATGGATCTGTAGAGCTGTGCTCTTCTAAAAGTGCAAAAAGTGTATTGAATTAACTTGTAAGGGAATTCTTTAGAGAGCTGATTGAAACCCTGATTGCTACATAACAGGGTCAGTAGGATTGCTGCTATAGGATATTACATCAAAAATTATTTTAGATTAAGTTTGCAAGTTAAGGGAGACTCTTCAGTGAGTATGAAATTTCTGTAGTCTGATACTGCTGAGAAGACTAACCTCTGATGGTCAATAACTGTCCCGTTGAATGAACTACTATCACTTATTACTAATGGATCCTATTAGAAAGAAGCCCATGCTAAGTAAAACTGGCAAATGGTACTGCTAAAAGAGTAATTCTCCCATGTTCTCATATTACAATTCCTGGCAACTGTGACTCCATAACTTTCTGATCCCATCAAAACTCAGATCTGGGCTTTCATTTCCCTCATTTCAACATTAGCAGAACTCAGAGACTAAAATACGGTAAAATGTAAGCAAGCATTTAATGAAAGAAAGAATGTTAGAAAGGAGGAAATTGAAAGAAATAAATTTGTACATGGAGTTCATAATTGAGATTAGAAAAGATTGCCAGATCTGAGATATAAATATAGATGAAAGAATGCTTTTCTTCCTATTGTGAATTATTTTTTGGGTTATCCTGAGGAGGCTAAGCTACAGGTTGTTGTCAGTGCCAACTTGCTCAGTTGGTAGAGCATGAGACTCTTAAGATACAGGCTGTTGAAGATGTTTAGTTGGGGTGGAGAAAAAAAATAGCATGTTATTTTTTAAATATGTATAATAGCGTGAAGCAAAATATAATTTAGTGTTGCAGTCAAGAAATTCTTAAATATATAAAGAAAATTTAAATTGTAGATTTTCTTCCTGGTGAATGACTTGGGATGTATTATAGAAATTTCTCCTGAACTTTATTTAGGAAAAGAAAAGCAAGATCAAATACCTGGAATGAGTTATATTTTGTTCCTTCAGAAAAGGAGTATTGTGGCACTAAGTTGTCAAAGTTATTTTATAGGAAAAAAATGAGACTCATTTTTTTTGTATTGGAAGATCAAAGAAAATTCATGCTTGTAAGAGAAACCAACACAAATAAAGGATGCAGTAAAAGTGTGATAAATGTAGAATTTATTTCAAAGTTCAGCCAAGGTACATGTCATTCTTAGAGCCTGAAGGAACTAAAATCTTCAACAATATTCAGAGCATTACAAAGTATGGACTTGACTAAAACAAATAAACTTTGAATTCATGATACCAATAGTGTTGTGATAACACGAAATCACTTCAGAGCATGAAGGAGGAAAAACAACTTTTCGGATATTGTTCGAGCCCAGGCAGAGTCACTGGACAAGTTAAAAAATCATGTTCTTCAGGGCCTTGATTCATCTCCCAATTGATTTGATGCCTAATTGTGACCTGAAGCAATTTATCAGGAGAAAACAAGAGAGACATAATAAATAATGCATCTAAGAAATTGAGCTTTTAAATTTTTTTTTTGCAGGTTTGTAAAATCTGTCAAATATGTTGTCTGAGAAAATGTATAATTCTAATTTTTGCCCATTAAGACAGTTGTTTGAGGAAGGCTAAGATTTAAACCATTCCCACATTATAAGACAACTTTGATCTTTCATTAAAATGTGTATATTTTAACAAAAGAGATATATATACCAGGTTTTCATTGTTTTGAATCAAATGGAAATGGGGTTGATATTAACTAAGTTTCCTTCACAATACTTTTAAAAATAAATTTCTGATCCTGAAGGGAGAAAATGTTAATAAAGAGGAACTATAGGGGTGCTATATAGCCATCTACGGACAGTGACCAATGGAAGACTACTCAGGCTTAGAGATTAACAATAGGATTCTATAACAAAGGGGGTGGGGGAGGAGACGGAGGTGGGGAAAGAGTTCTTAAAGAGTGCACAAGTGCTCAGAAGTCCCAAGCAAAATGCTGAATGTCTCACACAATGCCCTCCGGTCAAGGAGGACCTGGAACTTGTGGCTGCTGGAGTCACTCAGAAATGGAGTCACTGAAATGATCCACAGCAGCCTGCAGCAATAGTCTCAGGGTTCAGATGAATAGCTCCATAGCAGAGTGCAGCACCAGTATGTGGCTGTGGAAGTTCCTGCAAAAAACTCTTCCTAAGATGTGGACCCAAACAGACAATAGTTTCCTGAGACACCACAGCCAGAGCTTTTGGTGCTCTTCCCGGGAATTGCAGGGACAATACAGGAAGCAGAACCAGCCTCCCAGCCCCTGCAAAACTTGCTGGCTGCATTCGTTTTGGAGATCAACTACTAAGACTTCCTTTTTTTTTTCCTTCTGAGGTCAGCCGCAGAGTGTGATGAGTTTATAGAGGGGATTGGTCTTGGGATTCACAGATCTGTCTTGCTTCCTTAACTCTACTTCTAGAATTCATTATCAGGCATCTTTTATGGCCTCTTGTGTTACTTTAGTTAGCTTCTCCCCATTAGATCCACTGATATGTGCCACATCAATGAGTTGGAGCTTAATCATGCTCTGACTCCCAGACCATCCTGCTTAAAGTCAGGATTTATTTTCAATTGTCTGTGTCCACACAATTGAAAGCTAGCATTCATTGAATGCCATAAAATCATTCTCATTAAAACTTGAAAGGTAGGTTTTACTGTTTTATATGTACAGATGGAGATATGAGATTTAGAGAGGTTATTTAACTTGCTTCAGAACAATAGTAATTGGTATAGATAAGATTTATATCTATTGGCTTAGAAATAATCCACCACAAAATATTGACTCTGGTACTCTAGCTCTAATAGATGTGTAACTAAGTAACAATCTTCATGCTATCCCAAATTATATCTCTCCTTTATGATGCATCTGACCATAATGATGGTCAAAGTCATGCACTTGAGTGTCTGCTTTAAGCTAAGATTCAACGTTTATAACTAAACTTTTGGCTACATACTCTGCTTGCCATAAGCAGAAGAGAGCTGAAGTTAAAACTTGATAGCAGGACAGATTATTTCTTACTGTTTATCTTACCAGTTTTCCCTAGAAATATCTTACTTCTCAAGTCTTAACTTGTAAAACAGACTGGAGACTGAGATCTTGCTGCCTGTAAAAACAATTAAATGTACAAAAACAAACAACAACAACAAAAAACCCCAGGCATCAATGCTCTTTTTTACCATCTGCTCATCTAACATTAGGCTTCCATTAATATTCACCTTCCTTTTACTTAAAGCTTTGACCAGTGTTGCAAAGAATCCAGTTTTGACCAAAAAAATCAACCTGTCCCTGGACTGGAACTCAAACCTTCTCTACTAGGACTTGGTTCCCTTTTTTTTTCTCAAGAATCCTTGACACTATCATTCAGCTTATACTATAGTTTAAAAGGTTTAACATTATGTTAAAGCATTTTTAACAAGCAAGACCTTACTTTTCTCAAAGGAATAAAATTCTTTTGGCGAGATTTTCCTTAACAGTGGTGGGGATGTTAATTTGGAACCAGGTGTGCTGACCTATTAGTTACTTAGTTACTATTCATCTAATACACATCAGCATGGTTCTAACTTGGGAGTTCTAGTCTGTATCATCTTTAAATTTACTTTTCTCCTTTCCATTATACAGCACTTTTGTCAGTCTTTCTCACAATGATAATCCATAAATATTTCAATACATTTCACACCACATTGGTTTCTTTTGAAGATTGACAGCATATTGATAGACACATGGGTATCTCTTACTTGAGAACCTTACAGGAATTTTTCCATGACTGCAGCTCTGACTTGCTTAATTGGTTTTTTAACTTATTGTTGGTAGTGACCCTTATAGTGGCCCCCTTGTGTGGTGCTTAGAAATAAAATATGCTAAAACGCATATTTCAATTATGTGTTCTTTCAAAGAAACTTGCATTTCCCCCCCCTACACTTAAAAATATGTATGGCCCATGTAATATGAAAGTTAAGGGTTATGAGATAGCATTTCAGATTCAATGCCTTTTCCCAGAGCAAATTCATGGAATGCTTCCCAGGACATTTTGTACCCTTTGAGATTCAAATACAAGATGATTTCCCTGCCCCCACCACCTTATTTTGTTTGCTGCAGTTATTTGTATGTGATAAAACTACTGGTTCAGGAAGTGTATTCATTTTTAAAAGTATATAAACAAGTATCTACTTACTCTAAAATGTGCCTTAAGCGAAATCAAGTGAGAACTTTTCCAAAGATGATTATGTTCAAAATTAAATATAAATCTTGGAAAAGAAAACTTTAAATAAAAATGTATTTCAAATTCTCAGGAAATATTTGTATAATATTTGTACAAGGAAAGTGGGAAATTGACTTCATAGCCTTTTGTTTTCACTCAAATCATGAAAATATATTTTTAAAAAGTGTAACTGTATTTAGTGAATATTAAAGATTTTTTAAGTGCTGAATAATAAGATTTTTTATCTGCTATCTTTCTCTAAGGAATTTTAAAAATGCTATTTTTTCCCTAAAGAAAAACATCTATGTATCTATGCTAATACAGTATTGCGGGATCATATCTCAAAGAAAACTTATATTTTAAAGTTTTCAGTGTTCAACTTTTGTAACACAAATCATACATACCCTTTAAATGACATATATTTCTTATGACAGATACTGTTTGTATGTAAACTGTGCTGCTTGGGATATAATATGGAATTTCTTAAAATGTATAGCATGTCACAATGAAGATAAGCTATTTAATGACTAACTTTTGATAAAAGTAGTGATAGGACATAAAGAGATCAGAGGATACAGACTCTGTAGTTCCCTAATACCATAGAAGGCATCACCTAGGAGTTAAAGTCCAGGAAAAACAACAATTCTGGAGCAACTTTTACTATTCGCCCAATCTTACTAGCAGTTAATTCCTAAATTAACATCATCTTTGAATTTGGTTATTTTTTTTCTCATTTGAGTAGCTTGTTCCAAAGAACTTAACTTTTATCTTAATCATTACATGCTAATTAGCCCTTTAATCTTAAATTTCCAGGACACTAACCCTCAATTTGACATATTCTCGTATATAGTCATTTGTTACTTTTCAGCTTGAGTTTGACAGTGATAATTAAGAAACACAAACAAACAAAAACTGAAAGGAACAGAGGTATCAAAGGTAATTTATGAAAAAAGTGCTCTTTCATTGTCTCAGTATTTTGTTATTGAGTACACATAAAGGTAAAGGAAATAGAAGTGTGTATGTTTTGGATTCAACAAAATATAAACAGACAATTGGTAAATATATTGAAAGATACATAGGGACATTTTAAATTCAGTTTTGGGATCTGATGAGGTGAAGATCTCTAGAAGATATTACAGAAGGTATTGTGATCCAGAGATATTGAGAAGCATGGAGAACTTAGATCATATTTGAATAGTCATTCATATGTACATAGTAGTTTAAAATTATGGGAATATATACAATCATTCAGTAATTTATGAAGTAAGAAAAATGTGACTAAGTGCCAGTCCTTAAAAAAAGAAAACCTCAAAAGTGTATTAAGTAACTAGATATCTTTGTCTAATTCATTTGTTAATCCAATATGGCTATTTTCAGATTTTGTTCTACTCATTTTCTTTCCTATTTTTAGCTTAGTGTAGAATTTTTGCAAAGCAGCAATATACTTGCTTTACTTATATTTTAGTTGTATTTAATGTTTCTAATTGATAGGGCTGAGGACTCCAGGTATTGGAGAATGTCACCAGATACTGTTACAATGAAGGTTAATTAAACTAAAATTCACTAAAGACGCCTCAATTATTCTTACTTCCAGTTTCTTTAATTCTCTCATAGTTAAAAAACTTAGATTGGGGTCATGCAATTATTCAACAAAAGTCAATATGAGTTTTTTAATGGCTAACATTTTTTTCCTGGCAGTTCATATCAAAATAATATCCATTATAGTATACTTAATTACAATGCAATAGTTTCAACTTTTCTTCCAAGTATTCATTCTCTGTCTCCTTTCCTGCCCCTACCGATTCTTCTCTGTCTGCTTTTATTCCTGCGTTTGACTTAAACTATGAGTAATGTCATACTAACTTCTTAATAGATTTAGAGAAAATCAGTTTCTAAGGAAAATCTGAGGATTTATCTATTTTTGGTTGTAAAGCAGTATTATTTCAGGTGTTTTCCTTAAGGAACTGCATACTTGCTAACAAATACTTTCCCCAATATGATTTATTGCACTTGGATTAAATACTACATCCCATAGAGCTTCCATAAAAGGCAGTAACATGATTTTCTATCTGATTGTGAACTGATTGCCTTATGATGGTGGAGACTAAAGGTACTAATTTCTTTATGAGATTTGCTTTACAAAACAACTTTCAAAAAGAGAATCACCCCAAAATATATTGATAGGGTCTTTATTTCATATATTTGTAAACAGAAACAAAGTTTGCAAACTTTACAAAATGAACAAAAAATGATTTTTCTCTTTTAATACTTGTTGAATATGCTTGGATGGAGTATTTCAATGAAAGAGATATTGGACAAATAATGCAAATGAAAACTACAGATATGAGAAGTTAATCACAGATTGGATCAGATTGAAAAGCAAATAAAATATATAAAGTGAGAACTATATAAAAATTACATGCAGCGATAGGGTAGATTTAGGCATATTGCATCACTTGCTTATTTGGTAATTTGAATTTTGATTAGACCATATGAAAATTAACCATTTTCTGTTTCTTTGAAAAAAATCATGGATACAAAATCTATGATCTCGTGTATAGTGATTAAACTTACTAGATTTTACATGTAATTTTATATAAAATACTTTTGTTCAGATAGCATGTGATTGATTCAAATGCCTCTATTCCATATATGTTGTTTTCTCACAAATACTAACCTCAGAAATTCTGGAAATGGGTCAGAGTCAGAGAGATAAATACTATGATTGAGGATATAAAGCAATCTTGGCACATATAAGAAGATACTGAATTTTATTATTTTGATTGGATAATTTATTACACATTCTTCTCATTTAAATATACACTCAAGCATCAATGAGTATTATCTCTAGAAAAAAAATTCAAAGATTTTGCCATAATGAAATCAATTTGCCATGCCAACTCTTTCCAGCTTCCCATGGCTGCTCTGGAATCTACCCTATCACTGTATCAGACATGTTCAGTATGTTTATTTTACAGATATGGAAATTAAGACCCAAAGTTAATGGCTTTACCAAAATCCAGTCCTATAGATGGTTATAATACCTTCATGGAAATGAAATTACTGTGTATTTATAAAATGAGAAAACACTGTGAAGATAATGGTGACTGTCTATACAATTGAAGGTGATATAATCCCTTTCCTCATTACCCTTGTCTGAGAGTTATGAGCATGTGTGTATAAATGTTTAGCTGTATTTCTTATCTATATTATCTACCAGTTCCAATTCCTCACACATAAATCTACCTCATGTAAAGAAAGTATAATTAACTTTAGATATTACCTGCCATTTCTTTTGCTAAAGACAAATTTCCACATTCAAATATGAAGTTTAGGCCATTCCTGGCATTCTCATTTTGTTTAGAAAAGCCAGGCCTGAACCTTTTGCTGACCCTGTTCATAACATGATTCTCTGGATTCTTTCCTTAGAATATGACAGATTACACATCAGAAACTCAAAGAAGTTATACAGCTGTTTCTTTTTCCTGACACACCATCCAAAGTTCATCTGTGTAATACTGAAGCATTATATTCAGAAATGTTCTGTTTTTTGTTTTCTAGCTGCGATAAGTGGATAATCTGAGTAACAAATTATTTAAGGAATACTGGAATGAATTGTAAAGTAGCAAAATACAAAACAAAGTAATTCTAATACATATGCTTAGTTTTCTTATCTGAAGCAATATTAAGCACAAATCCTTTGTAAGCATTCAAAAATGAGAGAAGTGATTTTATTCATCTAAACTGTTTCCTGTTATGAATTAGTAAAGGAAGTGATTCTGGAAGGAGGGAATTGGACTGCATATGCCCTATTTTCATCCCAATTGAATTAGCTACTGCTTCACAAGATTCCTCCAGACCAAATATTATTGTATTATATTATCCCACATTAAGCTTTACAATGTTCTTGCCCATTTGTACTTAAGTGTTAATGAACCATTTGGCAAGAGTAAATGGTAATAGGGGAAGGGTCATTAGGTTCTATAATATCAAAAGTATGATTATATTTAAGTCCATCCTCTGAGAAAAACAAATTGTCCCTTTCTATATTAAAATAAACAGTGAATCTTTTCTATTCCTTCTCATTATGTATTATTTCTCTTTCTTTGTAAGGGTAATTTTCACCACATAGTGATAAGTTAGTGAGGAGAGAAGGTAAAATGAAAACCCCTTAAAGGAATGATCAAATGCCTATTAAGGATACCTTCTTTAATGAAATTTTGGTATCTTGGTGGTAGGTGTGTTATGGTAAAATATACCTGAAGGATGTAATCCTGTGTCTCTCAATCACATGAAGTGTTGCAAACCAGAGTTAACATCAAGCTGAAGGGAAAAAAAATAGGAGCCTAAATTACTCAGTATAGCAGGAGTGAAGCCTTTTTTGGTTTGTTTTGTTTTCTGGAACATATCTCTTTGAAAAATACCCTTTCGAGATATTACCTTGTTTCAGAATGTTGATTGTTTCCCTAAATTCCAATCTCCAAAACCCCAAAATTCCTTTTGAAGATGTGTAGATACCACAAACTCAGTATATCAGAAATTGTATTAAACTTTCCAAGTCATAAAATTTCCCTTCTTCCTGTAACCAAAATGAATATAAAATTCATCATTTAAACTGGGACATGTGTGAGAATTAAAGAGAGTTCTATTAATCATTATAAAATCAACAGGCATATAGTGGGATTATTCTAGGCAAAAGACCTGTATGAGCATCCAGTATTTATTACTTTCTGATAAATCAACCATTCAAACTGAAAACTTTGGAAATAGTAATGAGCATTGTTTGGTACCTTCTCATTAATTCTTACCATTGCCATTAATGTCTTTATGGGCACTTTCATGTTCAAGCAAATTAGTTGCTTCTTGGTTCTTAGAAACTCATCATTTCTCTCCTCCACTTAAAAAGACCCTAACTAGTCCCTGAGATTTTAGAATAATCTCTTTCAGTATGCACTTATTTGTATAACCTTTCTATAAAAAATTTCCTCCTGTGTTTTATGGATAAGATGCATTTACAATTTTCCTCATTTACCTTTTTGATATTAAGTTTTTGTAACATAATAAAGTCAAAGAAAAAAATTTCTTTTCTTTTTTTTTGGGGAGGGGGATTTATCTGGGAAGACTATGTGTGAGATAAATGTTGCCTATCTGTCTCTAAGAACCTCTTTATTTTAAATGTACACTATAGACAGAGTTTAAAAAAAAAGTGCAGAAACAAAGTCAGAAACAAAATTTCATTCCAAATGTATGTTAAATAGCAATTTTTTTTGTTACTGATGTTATTTTGTCTTCCAACTCCCAATCTGCAGTCAATTAGTATAAATGACATTATTTTATGATTATGTGCTTCTATACCATTCTCATTTTGAGTTCCCTGATTTCTTGCTGAGTTTATGCACTGTCAGCCATATCATGGTGCTTAATTATGGTTCAGTGAATCAAAGCACAATTTAATGTTATTTCTTTCTTTTCTCCTCCTCCTATCTCCATAAATCTAAGTTCTTACCCCCTCTGTCTCCTTAAAGCTGACTTCTTACCTCTCTTTCCCCCTATATTAAACAGTGAGCACTAATGGCAACAGGGTTTTCTATCTACTTAAGAAATCTTTAGTCACTCATGGATCTCCATTTGGCAGAATGTGTAAAGCAGATTGGTGGTGGATAGATTTTTATATGGGTGGTCTTTAACCCCTTTGTCCATGTCTTGCACTGTTTCTTATCTCCAGAGTTGCAATCTATTATGATGGGCAGCAGGGATATAGAACAAATATTTTTAAAAGATGTAGTTATTCCCCACTAACCAACCTTCCTCTTTCTTATAAGACACATTTCTTTCCTTTGGTTTGAACAAAAACAAAAGCTCATTCTTTTTTTTTTTTTTTTTTTTTTTTTTTTTTTTTTGCTAAAGAGTGAGTCTGTTTTGGCAAGCCAAGAATACACAAACATTGAAGGAACCCTCTGAATCATCCAAGTTCAAATTTTGGTAAATTGGACTTTTAAGACTGAATGTGTTTTAGTACTTTGCACTTTGGAAATCAGTAACTCGTGTATGGCATATGCATCCTTGAATTACCCACATTTTCCAATTAAGCAAACCATGGCATTCTCCATACATTATAAATAAACATAGGTTATTATATTTTTAAATTATACCACTTTTAAACATTTTTCTTACTTTGTCCTTGAACGTCAAATCTCTTTTCATTTTCAATTTGCCTCTTTCAAACTGGTGCCCTATATGATGTGCTATCCAAAAGTGGAAAGTTTTTATTTATGCCAAACCTAATTTAGACACCACTAAAACTTTCAACAGGCATATGGGGAGAATGACTATGGGAGGAAATGTTAAAAATGGCTTATGTCTGCAGCAGTTTGATGAAAGGGTGAAAACTATTGAGAAATAAATTTTTGCTAAATCAAAAATAAAAAATAAAGTGGTAAAAGTCTTCTGTAATTATCCTGACTGCAAATGAGTTTTGGGTAGTTATCAAAAATCTGTAGGTTAATTCAAAAACTATGTTTCTTTTTGAGTATGATATGGTCTTAAGTTAATGAACCACAACATCCGTGATATGGCATTTTATACTGTAGGGTACATTTTAAATGAAGCTTAGACAAATAAGGACTCCCCATACTGCCCCAAGCAAAACTAAATTGTTATTAGGTTTTGCACAGCAGGAGGTAAACATTCTTGAAATAATTGAACATGATAGGATATTATTCTCTTTTTTTCCTTATACAAAACATACCTCATCTTATTGAATTCTGTATATTTGAAAAGTACAATAATCCATGATTATATTTGTGGCATGGAATAGTCACATCTTTATTAATAATATTAACTATCATTATAAAATACTACTGGTATAGAAACTGAGGAAATTACATGGATTTCCAATTTTGATAATGGTACAAATTTACTCTCTTGATTCAACCCTAAATAGTGAGTCAGTAGTTAATATTATGCACATAAAATTAAGGAAAGCATTTAAATTAAAAACAGAATATAACTGCTAAGCCAAAACACAATTTATATGATTCTTCTTTTTTTTTAAACTGGGGAAGGGAAAGTTTTAGGTAGGCACAGCACCAGGGGGTAATGTAATGTTTGATTAGATACACGAGTGAATGATCTTCATACATTGACTGTGTTCTAAAACCTCTTGATCTTACAAAGTCTATCTTGTCCAGTTTTTCATTCTACAAATAGAAACCTGAAATCTTGATAGTAACTAAATTATATTTGGTAGAGAATACATATATTACTGGCATTATAGTCTATGCTGTCTTTAATTTAGCATTGGTAAATCTCATACCTTTGCTTCTAAGAAAACAAATTTACATAAAAATTGAAAGTATATCCTTAAAATGTACTGCTTTTACCCTAAATCCTGAAATTGTTGGTCATTTAAAAACAATGATGTGTTCTTTTAAGGCTACTGTTCTAACTATAAGAAATAACTTTTTGGGTAAGAGTACTCTTACATAGCAGAGTTTTCATAAAATGACAGTCAATATATATGATGCTATCTCACTTAAACTTCATGGTCAAAATTTACTAGTTCATTCAAAAACTAAATGTAAAGACTCTGAATATGTGTGTGTGTGTGTGTGTGTGTGTGTGCACGCGCGCGCATTGAGGAAAAATGGAGAAGGAGTGGCGATCACTCTGATAGTCACATCTAATGTTTATGGCCATACCACGCTGAAGGCACCTGATCTTGTTTATTCTTTCATCTCATGCCTTTGCTGCTCTAATTTGAAGGTTTCCTAATCATTCATTAATTGAATTTGGTCAGAAAAGTCCTTCTGGTTATTTTTTTCTTCTGATTATTATAAGCTTCTCATTCTACCAAAAAACTGATGAGAGATGTATTGGCATCTCTTGAGTTAATAGTGGCATGGTATCTAGTGTCATAAAATAAGACAGGGAGAAGTAAGATTGGACTTGTATCAATGGAAATATGGGGTGTGTTTAATTATTTAAGGGATCCAGTGTAATGGATGTCTATTTTGTTTCATGTTCAATTTTTCTTTTCTATTTTGTTTTATGTTCAATTTTTCTTTTCTAATTCTTTTTTTGAAGTTGTATATTTTATGACTTGTTTTTACTGAAATGTAACTTACATATAGAGTTCATAAGTCAGAATTGTACAGTGAGTGCAGTTTAAAAATTGTACACACCCATGTATCAACCATTCTCATCAAGTTAGGGAATATTTTTGTCATTCCAGAAATTTTCCTCATGCTCTTTTGATAAATTCCCTAACCTCCTGTCCTTGCTACAATTATTAATAAGATCTGTGATTACTTTTCATTATTTTTGAACTTAATGCAACATATATTTGCATGTAACATATATTCTTTTGTGTATTGCTTTTTTTCAGCTATAGGAATATTAGATTCATTAATTTATCAGGAAGTATTTATTTTCTTTCTCTTTGCTAAATGGAAGGTGTTAGTTCTATAGCTGGGGATTCAGATTGTTTCTGGTTTTAGGTTATTATAAAAGGTGTTGCTATATACAAAAATGCATCTTTTTCTCTTGAGTAATGTCTAGTAATAGAAGTAAATCAATATCTGACTCTTCCTTGATAACTACCTCCCAAATCATGTAGCCTTAATTTCAAGATGTGCCAGTGAATTAGCACTGTATTTTTCCAAAAAAGATGTGACAGGACTAAAGCATCATAACTTGAAAAGGCAGTTGACAATGAATAATTGTAATGGCAAGTAAAGAATGTTATAAGTTAAACTCCATACCAATATGAAGTAATATTTAATACCATTAATTCCATATCATTGCTCTTTTGGGATCAGATTTTTCAGAAATTATTTTACCTGCTTTTTCAAAATTTAATTTCATTAGCAGCTAATCTAGTTAAAAGAATAATCTTGATATATTTCAAGAATTGAATTCAATAGTTAGACTAAATTTTGGAGATTGACTTACAATTGGATCTTTCTACCCTTCTCTGTTCTCTCTGGTTTTTGTTAGTTTTGAATGTTATCTGAAGGTGTGATGCCTATTCTTATAAACACTCAAATAATATATAAGGCTGAACATCAAAAATAAATTAATTTGTAAACTGATGGAAGTTATAATCCTTATATATAAAACTAAAATAATGTTGGTTAGGACATAAAAAACTTTATTTGCAGATTAGGTGAATTTTCTTAGGGAAACCTGGTCAAGAGATAGGCTATTTCTTTTTGATACTCAGATAACTTAGATGAATTTGCATGTCCCCAAATAGATCAAGTGGTGGAAAAAGAGTCAGGCATTCAAAGAGGAAATTCTTCCTAAAAACAAGGATATTATGGCCAGTAACTCCGCATCAGTGCTAATACTAGAATTATTTCAGGTAGTGTTTATGATCATGGACAAAAAATTTGGTGTGTGACTAGGGGTATGTATATTTCTTTATGGGGTAGTGGGGAAGATATAGGAGGAGGAGCAGAGGAGGTGGGAGAGAGAGATAAAGAATCAGGGCATGTAAAGACAAACAACTAATTACAATGCTAAAATATGGAGAGGAAGGAGAATTTTGGCATTTAGCCAAAAACAACTGCACATTTTTTTCTCCCTTTAGGGGACATATGTAAATTCAAGCTCAAACATTGAGATCTTCGAAGAGCAAACAAGATTGAACTGAATAGTAGTGATTTATATAATTAAAAAATGACCTTTTTTATATTTAAAGATGATATTGTGATGTATACTGTTAGCAATGTACATGGGAGTTCCTTATTTTTGTTAATATTTAGGAATTTTTAAGCAATAATTTTGCTTTTATAATAATTAAAACAATTTATTATTAAAACTCATTAATATAATACAGTTTGGAAGTAAGATATATGTAAAATCAAAAAATTAAGTTTTAATTCAAACTATATTAGAGATATCTGCTCTTAATTTTGAGTATCGTTTATAATTTATTGCATCTCTATATAATATTTAATAATCATGAGACTAATCTATAGACTTATGAGTTTTTAAAAAAATTCTCAGTGTATCTAGGAAAGTAGCTATTTGAATATACATAAATTTTAATCTAAGTAGTTGCTTTATATTGAACTATACATTTGAAGCTTTTATTGATTTGTAGTAAAATTGTCAAAATTATTGATAAACTATTAAACTCAGTGGATTAATTTCCAGTACAAAAAAATCTAAAAGAAATAATAAAATGTTGGTAATGTTTTAGAGTTTAGTCAAAAAGGTTGAGTTTAGCATGCTTTTGACTCAATAATCAATTCTGTAATTTCACATCTAAAATTTTAAAATTAGAGAGCTAGTATATAGAATTTCTCATTATGAGGTCGATTTTTTCTTTTCGTAATTCTAGACCTAATTAGTCCATCTCATGTTTTGTGACTCTCAGGCCTCCCTCTTACCCATTGTATATATGTACTATGTTTTAAAGCTTGACACTTATTCTCACTTATCTCAATTAACTTTGGAAAAAGGCTTCATGTTATGGTGGAGAGAATGTCAGTAACTTATACTTTACTGTTTAGGAAGTTCTGCTTGACCAGAACTCATTTCCTCATAGGATAGGCCAGATTCAAATTTTGTATGGGTTCATATACAGTTGACAGATGAGTGAAAAATGTTTCATGGATTTAAACACAAGTTAATATTATATGCCTCAACATGTTAAAGTATTAAGACTTTTTAAAAGCACCTTTTTTGGATGGATGATTTTTGTTTAGATAGAGCTACAAGTATTGTGATTGAGATAAATATATAAAGCCAAATAGACTTTTAGATTTTTTTTTTTAAGCAAGATGATTTTTCTGGAGTTAAATTGTTGTGGTTTTCCTTTCAAAGTCTCCTTGAACAGGTAAAACTTGACCAGTGTTTTATTGCTAAAGAGAAGTCCAAGTTTTAGTAGATATTCCTTCCATACAAGAATTATGGCATATGTAATGAAATAAAACTGTCTTGAGTATGTGTTAGTCATTACTTCTTTTTTTTTTTCCACCTATCCTGCCACTACTTATTTCTTAAAAAGAGAAAGACTAAACAGGGACTGGAAGAGTGAAGGCTGCATCAAGGCTGGAAGTTTAAAGGATCAAGAAATAGTACAATGGATTCTGACCTCATTTATCTTTGTGATTTTTTTTTTTTTTAGCATGGCCTCATGCTGATATGTCATCCTTGCACCACACTTGGCATACATTTGAATTTCCATGTCAGAGCATCATTTTGCTAACTTAAAAATTCACAATGATGGAAGCATTTAAAGGTCTCTGTCACCCATTTTGTAAAATAGTCATCAAATGCACCAAGCCGCAAAATTTTTTCCCACAGTTTATCTATCACCAGTAAAATTCAGTATTGTGATACTTGATAATTCTTGAAATTTTTTTATTAGTAACTGGAGCATGCTATACCTATAATCTCAAGAACATTTAAGGACATATTTGAATTTTCATGGTTGCCAAACATATATAGCTATGCTTAAATTATAAAATATCTCATGATTAGGTTGTTTCTTTTTCTCCAAAGACAGCATATTGGCTTAAATGAAATAAATATCTAAATAAATCTCTGATTTCTTTTCAAAATTCAGCACTAGACTTGTAATTCTACCTATAGATATCAAAGGTTAATGTATATTTGATATTTTATTTTCTTTTAATTCTACCTATAGATATCAAAGGTTAATGTATGCTATTTGATATTTTATTTTCTTTTAAAGTCTAATTCAGTTATTTTTGCTTTATGTCAAAAGAAGATCAGAGAGGTTTTATATTGCTTTATGGATGATAATATGTGTGATATACCCAATATTTATGTAACACTAAAAAAAATAATTCTAATGATTTTTTTTCATGGTAAGCATGTAGGTTATAATATATTCCATAGTTCTCTTAAACAACTGCATACATTGCTTAAATATTAGCATAGTTCTTTTTGAAAGTACACAAGTACTTTTAAATGTTGTTGAACATGGTCCAAGCAAAAGCATTTTCACAGACAAGTGTAAATTTTCTCTAACCTGTTTATGTAATACAATATTTGTGAAAATATCCTGAAAGTTGGACCTGATATGGTCTTTAGAACATTCCCAGTTTCATTAAGATTTCATAGACTGTTCTCAATGATCTTTTTCGCCAAGAACTTCTGACTCAATGGTCCAATGAAGGAATATAGGAACTCTGCACTTGGGAAATTATTATATCTTGACAAGCATATCATCAATCTGACCCCAATTAACTATAGTTAATTAGCTATAATTCTTAAGTGAACTTCTGAACTCAAGCAATTCTGAAAGGCTTATTGCAGTAGTTGCTGATGAGGTACACACTTAAGTATAGTAACTTTCCCTGAAATACTTGAACTAGAATAAAGAAAAACATTTACAGTTTTTAAAAGGTCCAGAAATAATAGATTTCAAATTTTTATTTAAAATTGATCTGTTTCCAGGGGGGCATGGCCAGGGGTTGATTCCAGGGCTTGCCCAGGCTGGCCAGTGCACAGGCACCATGTGGGCAGCTCAGCCTGCACCTTTGTGGCCCCTCCATGATGGTGGGACCACTGCACCTTGCACGTGCCAGGTCCATCCGCCTCTGGAGGGTGGGTGGGATGGAACCATGGTGTTTGGTCTGGAGAGGCTGTCACTGGTTATGTGTGGGTGCCGTGCGGGTCTCTGGTGGCCCATGCCTTTTGCGACCTCAACATTGGTTGCCACCTATCCATTGGCACTGGCTTTCCTCCCCCTACATGGTAGGGTTGAGGCGTGATGGGGGGGTTGGTTTCAGAGCTTGCCCAGGTCAGCAGGTGCATAGCACCACACACCTGAGGCCTGTCAAGAAGCAGTGCAGTGTGTGTGGGGAGGGTTTCGCCACAGTCCCCTCTCACTTTGCCTCCACTCCAAGGAGCCCACACCAGCAATAAGTACATTGAGACAAACTTTGACCACAGAAACAGAAGAGGCAAGGAACAGCAAGAAAGACCATAAAAACACATGCCTCTCAGGCAGGACTCAAAAAGAGCAAGGCAAGTTCACAAAGCACTGAACTGTGAGAACAAACATTAAAGAAGGACGCCTTCTATGTCACTGGGGAGCTGTGACCAAAAACCCGGCACAGAGATGCTGTCAGTGAGGAACTGCACACCCCCTTTGCCAGAGGGAGGATGCCTGCAGAATGGCAGTGGCCCCATAGCAAGGCTCCTAAAAAGGAGACTAGGAGACCTACCATCAGCGATGGCTGTCCCCATCGAGGAGCAGCTCTACCAAAACTTAAGGCTGGGAGTCAAATCCCCAAAGCCGAAGACCTGAAACATAATGGGATGGAGCAACAAAATGAGTCAGAAAACAATAGAAAGAACACCCACCAAGAGACAAGAAGCATAGATACAAGCCAAAGGTGCTTAGATTGGCCTATGAAGAAAAAAGAGACTTAAAGCCTAAACACGGACAAACAACAAAAAGAAAGGAGGCAAAGAGACCAGAGGGGACATAATGGGTGGGGTCTTCCCATGGGAATTAACATTTATGCAATCATATACAAAATTCAAAAATAAAACATTAAATAAATAAAATAAGATTGAACTATTTCCATCTCTGATCTATTGTTGACTTAAAGTAAAATGTTATGTAAAAAAAATTATTTCCTTTGTAAAATATAGATGGCATTTAATAGTTACTCTTTATATCTGCCTGTCATCTATCATAAAAATGCTTCTGTTTATCAGTAAGCCCAGAAAATATAAAAACTTTATTAAATGTATGTTTTGTCAACATTTTGTGGCCTTAACAATTTATCATTGCATAGGTATAACAGAACTCTACCTCCACTGGTTTCTAAGATTAAGTATTATGTTTCATATTGACTGATATCTTTTATATAGAGATACTTAACATTTCAGAGTATATCACTCTCATGTTTTCTTAACAGATGGTATCAGATTATTTTTATAGTGTTTATCAAAAAGTATTGTGCTTATTTTTAAATTATATAATGTAAGTTATACTCATTATAGCAAGGTATTTGAATCAAATAGTAAATAGGCAATGTGAAGTAACTTTATGAAAAAACTTGTTTTTCACAAAACTTGCTTTAAAAATACTGTTTAATATACATCAAAGAGGCATAGTTGAGAAAAATATAAAAAAATAGCAGACATTTTTAAAACATGTAAGAAAGTTTATTGCATAATACTTTGAATCTTGAGTTTACTTTAATTTCAGCTAAAACTGTACTTTGTAGGCTATCAGTATGATAGTGATTTATGAATGAAAGACTACATTTTACTTTAATCTATGCACCAAGCTTTGATTGTTAATTACTCTTGATCTTACTAGGTAAAAGCCAGATATCTATATTATATAACATTCTTTTTATAAATTAAGGAAATAAGATGACAATGTAAAAGACCCCAGTTGTTGTTTTTAGTTTACGTAAAGCATACTTAGAAATAGATCAACATAAAAAAATTTAGGCAAATTTTGTATTTTGTTTTTAAATCTACAATTTGTATCCTCCTCTTTCTTACCTTCCTTCTCTCCTTCCCTTCCACAGTCTCATTTCTACCCAACATCTTATACAATTTTGAAACATTTCCATTTGTACTGTGTATCTAGATTTTACATGAAGTTAATTTCTACTCAAAATATATATTTCTCAGTTCTCTGTATCTAGATTTTACATGAAGTTAATTTCTACTCAAAATATAGATTCTCAGTTCTCTGTGATACATTAAGAATAACCTTTGGCAATACAATATTCCTGTCACAAATTAAATATAGGAGTAGACACATAAAATGTTTATATTGATTTTTTTGAAAAAAGTAAAAATTCTGTTCTAGAAATTAGAGCTTTAATTATTGAAAAATGGTCAAATAAAGTAAAAATAAAGTTATTTTTCTTTTCAGATAATGTTTTCCCCCTTTATTGTTTTTGTTAGATACCAATCAAGTAAACTTTAACAGGCAAGATGAAATAAGTGGGAAATCTTCAATGTGATGGCAATTTATAATTTCTCCCCATTCATTTTTTTCATAATATAGTGCTTTTTTTTCCCCCTCTTGTAATTGATTGTATAAAGTTTTCACTATTTTTTATAAACCTTACGACAGTTGGCTTTTGGGCTTTGGCTTTACTCCTTTTACAGTGGTGTTTTATGAGAAAGGGAATAACTAGTAAAGCAGATTAAGTAAAGCATTCAATTAAAATGAAGTTCTGGCACCAAAGGGATGTGTATTTTGTAAATGCCAAGCTTAGTTATATTCAGTGCCATCAACATGTATTACTTTTCTGGAGAGCATAAAAATAAGACCTGTTGTTAAGAGTTTCTACAACTTCTGCAACATTTCCACATGAGGACATGCTTTCTACTTTATAACACTGCAAGGAAAAAGTGATAGGTTTTAGTCATATTTGCAGAATATCTCCCTTACATATTTGGATAAAATTTGTTCTACTCTACTTGATTTGTACCCTTAAGATTTTAAAAGAGGGAATTCAGGTAAATAAACTCTATATAAAGTATTTCTTTTAAATATAAGTAATATGGAAATAAAAAGGACATATAATTATAACATTACATTTCACTTGATAACATTAAGAACTAAGGGGCACAGACAGTAATGCAATTTAACAGATAATACAGTCAGAAAATACTTTTGAGAAAATATACGAATAGATACCTACATTTAATCCATTACATGAGAAAACTGCTTGGATGCAGTTTTGCACTGCTATTCTTAAGCATGAGAAATATGAAATTTAAGAATTAGAAACAGACTTAACAGATTGATTAAGAGAACGTTTTCTACCCATTATAAAAATTACCCAGTATAGAAATCAGCTCAATAGTAAATTTAAGTGATACCATCTTCACCTCTGCTTAAAGACTCAAATGACTGAAAGAGTTCTACCTCAACATCTCACTCATTTATGTCCTTATTATTTCTAAATTTTATAACATTGTTCCTACAGCAGTGAACACTTGTTGTTTACAACTTCTACTCCCTGACTTATTCAACCAACATTTGAATACCTAATTTATATTAAACAGTGCATTTCTTATTTACATATAATCCCAAGTGGGGGCAAGCAGACCTTTTGGAAGAGGTGTAGAGATAGGATAAGAGGCATGTGGGTTCTCCATAGCCTGTGATACTCTTAGCTGCCTTCAAGGTTGTATATGAGATTTCAGGAATGTGACTTTGATGAGTCTTTATTCTTTCCCTGCTGCTATCAAATACTGGATATAATAACAATTATTTGTGTCCTGTCTTCTCAAAAGGGCATCAGATACCAAGCTTGCTTTTGGAAGAATGAGAGTTGAATATCAGGCCCAAGGTTAGAGTAGGCTGTCTAGTAGTGGTTGTGAATACTTTACTAAAAGGGATAGTTATGCTAAGTGTCAGGAACATAACAATTAACCACATAGCTTTGCAGACCTGCTTCTTTTTTAAAAATGTTTCTGAGTACAGTTTTAATGGCATCAGGCTGGCATGATCCTTCCCTATCAAATGTATCTTTAAGCCTTTGAAGACAACTTGTGTTTTCCTCATTTATGCTAATATTCAGATCTCTAGCTTTATGTTTTGAAATTTTTGAGTGCAAGGATCAGTTTTTTATCCCCTTTATGAGGTATGCTTCTGTTTATAATGTGCAAGTAAACCCTTGTTGAATGTGTGGATCAGTAAACTCTAAGCCAGGCTGTTGTTTCAGCATTCTTTCAATAGCATCAGGGTCAATGGAAACCTTAAAGTTGAGATTTAGGCTCAGGCATTTAAGTCTGTGTGGTTAAATTTATTTGGTATTAGACTATGTAAATTAGTACAGGCATGTGGGTCACTTTTCTTTTTTAGTAACAGAATAACACTGTTGGCTCATATTGAGTTTGTGGTCATATAAAATCTTCGACCTTTCCATGAACTCTTGTCATTCCAGAAGACCAACCCATATATTACATTCAAAAGAATAGAGGCTCATCTTTGAGAAGTTACATCCTGTACTTACAAAGTGTTCTTTGAACTCAAAATCAGGGCCACATGTTCATTTCATTTTAAAGTTTGTTTTGCAATCTAAATGCATTACCCTGCATATCAGTAATCCTACATTATTTCTATAGATTTGATAATACGTTTTGCTCTGTGTGATTGTGTATGTGTTTTTAATTCAGCCATTCAGGACAGAGAGAGTCCCCATGGCATGCTATGATCAATTAACTTTGGCATGGATGGGCTTACTACAATCAATTTGACACATTTTTCTTAAACAGCTAGAAATTAGGGCAATTCATGTAAAAACAAGAACAATGTGAAAAAATGTGGCAGCTACTGTGGTTCCCTGATCTTGAAATCTAGCACCGTATTGCATGCAGTTTGGAATGAAGGACTAAGAATGGGTTTGCAACTTTGGTTCACATTTCCACTCCATTCTGTAGCTGTATGTATTCAGCGTCAGTCTCTGAGTTTCAGTTATCCTTATCTGGCAAAAAGATGTGGGTATGAGCATTAGTGAGATAGTTTATTTGTCATGCCAAGGATAGCTTGGGATTTGGTGTGGAATTCCTCCTCTGTAAAGAAATAACATGAGGACATTTTAAAATGGGCATCATGAACCCTTTTGTTGTTTGGTAATCACTTCATCTTAATTTTGCTTTCACTACATTTGAAGTTTATTGTTCTTTAGATATTTTATTTAGCTTTTAAATACTGGCTTTTTGTGTAGTGCTAGTCTTTGTGGTCTTTGTTTGTCCAGGGGTTCCTTGAGTAATAGATGCCAAAATAGGATTAAATGTACATAAAGTGGAGAAAGTGTAGAGAATGTGTGGGAGAGAAGTCTGAGTGAAGAAGACAGGGGAAAATGGTTTCAAGGAAGCCTCCTAAATAGTCTTGTATTTGAAGGAAGTTTTAGTAAGGCCATCAGGGTTCATCCAGTGTTCTCACAGTGTATATCCTGTAGGGGCAGTCCTGCTTTTTCTGCTTTTCAAGCCCAGTCATGGACTGGGAATACCAGGGTGGAAAACATGGCCTCAAAGTGAAGGACAAGATGGAGTTCAGTGAACTGCTGTTGCAGTCTTAACCAGCAACTGTAGTTGCTGTTCTACCAGGAAGACCTTTTGGAAAAGTATGGGTCATTATTGAGGTGGGAATAACATATAGATTATTGTTGACTGTACACTAGTAAGGATGTTTCTTTTGGCTCTAGAAACATAGCATTTTTAGAATAGAATAGAGGTATAGCATATTGTAGAAACAGCATTTTTCTTGTGCAGACTTATTTTATTTTATTTTTTAATAAATTATTTATATATAAATTTCACATCTTTGTCATCTCTGGGGTTCATCCCCCTCCATGACCATTCCCACTCTGTCCCAACCCCTCCCCCCCAACAAGTGGTATACTTTAATTTGGTTGTTGTCTTCAAACACCAAGGAACACTGTTAACAATTCCATATGATAAATATAGATATATCTTGTTCACTTCACTGTATTTCTCAGATTTTGTAGAAATTGAAGGCAACCCTCCACCAAGCAAGTCCATCAACACTATTTTTCAAACACTTCATATCTCTGCATCATAATTTGGTATTTCTTACAATATTGCATGTGTTTTCATCATTATTTTATCTATTTCAATGATGTACGGTCAGTGACCTTTAAGTAAAGAATGTTACTTTTAACTTTGTTTTTGGGCCCACAAGCTGTATTTACATGACTTCAAACTTAATGGGTACATGTTCTGTATTATGATTGTTCCACCAAACATCTGTTTCTACCATGTCTCTCCCTTTCTTTAGGCTTCCCTATGCCCTGAATTAACAATATTAAAATTAGCCATCTAGAACCCCTGCATTGGACACCAAATGTTCAAGTGAAAAGAAGACTCCTTCATTTGTCTTTTAGTCAAAAACTAGAAATGATTAGCTTTTTGAGGAGGACATGTTGAAAGCCAAATAGTAGGCTTCTTGTGCCACATAGTCAAGCTGTGAATGCAAGAAAGTGTTCTTGAAAGAAATTTAAAGTGCTACTTTAGTGAACACATATATGATAAGAATGTGAAATAGGTCTGAACAGGTCTGACCAGCCACAACAACCCATATGGCAAAGCCCAATGAACAAGGTCCTAAAGCTTCATTCTGTGAAGGCTAAGAGATTTTGTTGCAGGTAAAATGCCTGAAACTAGCAGAAGATTCTTTATGAAGGTTAAGGAAAGCCATTTCCATAAGATAAAGGTGCAAGATGAAGCAGCAGGTGCTAGTGGAGAAGCCTTGGAAAGTTATCTAGAAGATCTCGTGAAGATAATTGATAAAGGTGATTGCAGTAAACACTAAAAAACAAATTTTCTTTATTTTATTTAAGAAGTTTATCTCCACATAACAAAAGGCTTTCTTTTTTAATGTATTTAAAAAATTTATTTATATAAAATTTCACATCTTTGAAATCCCAGGGATTCACACCCCCCCCCATCCTCCATACCTTCTTCCCCCCATCCAAAGTTGTGTGCTTCAGTTTGGTGCTTAGCTTGTTTTGCCTTTTCCTCATGGCTTTTGTCTATTTTTTTCCTTATATCCCATATATTAGTGAAACCATTTGGTTTCTGTCTTTTTCTTTTGACTTGTTTCTGCTAATATGATTTCTTCTAAGTTCATCTATCTTATCATAATATCATCAAATTTGTCATTTTTAATTGATGAGTAATATTCCATAGTGTATATATACCACATTTTTTCATCCAGTCATCTGTACTGGGGCATTTAGGTTGCTTCCAAGTCCTTGCAATTATAAATAGTGTTGCAGTAAACATCCTTTTGTACCCACATTGGGTTCTCTTTTGAGTAGATTTCCAAGAGAGCAATTGCTGGGTCAAATGGTAGTTCCATTTTCATTAATTTGAGGGTCCTCCACACAGCTTGCCATAGAGGTTGACCCAGTTTACATTCCCACCAGCAGTGTAAGAGTGTTCCTTTCTCTCCACATCCATGCCAGCACTTGTTGTTGCCTGTTCTTTGGATGTGGGCCATTCTTACTGGTGCAAGGTGGTATCTCATTGTAGTTTTGATTTGCATTGCCCTTATTGCTAGTGATGTTGATCAATTTTTCATTTGCCTGTTGGCCATTTGTATTTCCTCTTTGGAGAAGTGTCTTTTTAGTTCTTCCCATTTTCTGATTGGGCTTCTTGTTTTGCTTTTGTTTAGTTGTGTGAGTTTTTTGTGGATCTTCATTATTAAACCCTTATCACTCTTGTGGAGGGCAAAAATATTTTCCCATTCGGTTGGACTTTTTTTTTTTGTTTGTTTTTTTTCTGTTGTCTTTTTTGCTGTACAGAAGCTTTTCAGTTTGATGTTTTCCCTCATTTTTTGCCATCTGTAGATGTTTACAGATAGGGATTTCTGAATTGTAATTAATGAAGGGTTTTGCCCAAGTTTTCCTCTGTATGTCTGGTTTTGGGTCTGACATCTAAATCTTTTATCATTTTGAGTTGATTTTTGAACATGGTGTGAGGGAATTGTTTTGGTCCATTATTTTGCATGTCTTAGTTCAATTTTCCAATTTATTGAAGAGGCTATCTTTGTTCCAATGTAAGTTTTTTTACTCCTTTGTCGAAAATTAGTTGACTATATATGTGTGGTTTTATTTCCAGGCACGCAGCTCTGTTCCATTGGTCTGATTGTCTGTTTTTGTACCAGTACCAAGCTTTTTAAATTACTATGGATTTGCAGTATCGTTGGAAGTTTGGAATTGTAATACCTCCGTTCTGTTTTTTTCTGGTCAGGAGGCTTTTTGATTTTCAAGGTCTTTTGTTATTCCATATGAATTTCAGTAATTTCGTTCTATTTCTTTAAAAAAATGTCATTGGGATTTTTATTGGGATTGCATTGAATCTTAGATTGCCTTTGGTAGGATGGCCCTTTTAATGATATTAATTCTTTCAATCCATGAGCAGGGAAAGTCTTTCCATTTCCTTATGTCTTCTTCTATCTCTTTTAGCAGCATTCTAAAGTTTTCTTTGTATAGTTCTTTCATGTGTTTTGTTAGGTTTATTCCCAGGTATTTAATTTTGCTTTGGTGTGATGGTAAATGGGATGGTTTTTCTGATTTCTTCTTCTATTTGACTTTTTGCCTATAAGAAAGGTACCAACTTCTGTGTGTTGATTTTGTATCCAGTACCTTACTGAACTGGTTTAATATTTCAAGCAATTTTTCTGTGGATTTTTTTTGGGTTAGCTATATAGAGAATCATGTCATCAGCATATAATGATAGCTTCAGTTCCTCTTTCCTCATTTCTATACCTTTTATGTCTTTCTTGCCTTAATACACTAGCTAGAACTTCCAGTACAATGTTAAAGAGTGGTGGGGAGAGTGGACATCCTTGCCTGGTTCCAGATCTTAATTGGAATGCTTTTAATTTTCCCCCATTTAGAATAATGTTTGCTGTTGGTTTGTCATAGATGACTTTTATTATGCTCAGTTAAGTTCCTTTGAACCCCAGTTTTTCTAGGGCTTTTATCATGAATAGGTGCTGGACTTTGTCGAGTGCTTTCTCTGCATCTATTGATATGATCATGTGGTATTTGTTTTTCTCTTTGTTGCTGTGGTGTATTAATTGATTTCTGCATGTTGAACTGTCCTTGTGCCCCAGGGATAAATCCCATTTGGTTATGGTGAGTACTGCTTTTTATGCAACTTTGGATTTGAATTGCCAGAAGTTTGTTAAAAAATTTTGCATCCTTGTTCATTAGGGAAATTGGTTTATAGTTTTCTTTCTTGGTGCTGTCCTTATTTGTTTTTGATATGAGTGTGATGTTTGCTTCATAGAATGTGTTTGGCAGTTTTCCTTCTTTCTCAGTTTTTTGGAAAAGCTTTAGTAGTGCAGGCATTATTTTATCTTTGAATGTCTGGTGGAATTCATTTGTAAAGCCATCATGTCCTGGGCTCTTGTTTTTAGGCAGAGTTTTGATGACTGCTTCAATTTCACTGCTTGTGATTGGTTTATTTAAGTTATCTATATCTTCCTTGTTCAGTTTTGGAGAGCTGTGTCTAAGAATCTGTCCATCTCATCTAGGTTGTTATATTATTTCCATATAGTTGTTCATAGTAATATCTTATTATCCTTTGGATTTTCTTATTATATTTAGATTTGTGATTCTGTTTATTTGCATTTTCTCTCTTCTTTGTGAGCTTTGCAAGGGGTATATCAGTTTTATTTATTTTTTTCAAATAATCCACTTTTGGTTTTGTTGATCTTCTGGATAGTCATTTGACACTAGGTTATTTATTTCTTCTTTTATTGTTATTTCTTGTCTTCTGCTGGGTTTTGGGGTGTGTTTTTTTTTTTGTTGCTGTTTTTCTAATTTTTTGAGTTGATAGGTTGTTTTTTTTGTTAGTTTCTTTGTTTTTGTTATGGGCCTGTATTGCTATGAACCTTCCTCTTAGATATGCTTTTGCTGTGGCCCAGACATTTTGGAATGTTGTGTCTTCTTTGTTGTTTGTTTTGAAGTTTTAATTTTTTGTTTAATTTTTTCAATTTTACCCATTCTTCCTTTAGTAGCATGTTGTTCAGTCTTCAAGTGTTTGATGTTCTTCTTGCTTTCTTTTCATTGTTGTTTTCTAGTTTGATACCTTTATGGTCTGAAAAAAAGTTGGTATTATTTTAATCTTTGTATAGTTATTCATGTTTTACTTGTGGCCTAGTATTTGGTCAGTTTTAGAGAATGATCCATGTGCATTTGAGAAGAAGGTGTATTCTTTTTCTTGTGGGTGTGGTGTCCTGTACATATCTATTTGATCCATTTTGTCTAGGTCTTCTTTTAAGGCTTTTGTGTCCTTGTGTAGCTTTTTTTTTGTCTGTCCTTTGTTGAGAGTGTGATGTTGAAGTTTCCTACTGTATATGTGTTTTCATCAATATTTACTTTCAGTTCTCTTAGTAGCTGTTTTATGAATCTTTGTGCACCCTCATTTGGTAAATATGTTGATAATTGTTATGTCTTTTTGATTGTTTGACCCTTTAACTTTTAGATAGTGACCTTCTTTGTTCTTTGCTACTTTTTAAAATTTTGAAATCTGCTTTGTCTGCTATAGAATGGCTACCCCTGCCTTTGGGGGTGGGGGGTTTGTTGTTGAATTGTTTTCAATCCTTTTACCTTCAGTCAATGCTTGTCTTTTGGGATCAGATTTGTTTCTTGGAGGCAGTAGAATGTTGGGTTCTGTCATTTCATCCAGTCTGCAACTCTGTGTCTTTTGATTAATGAGTTTAGCCCATTGACATTTAGAGTAATTATTGATGTTTGCCATTCTAACTATGGGTTCCTGGTTTTCATTTAGGGTTCTGTTTTAGTTTCTTCTTTCTCTTCTTTTTATTATTCGTTCTTTTTATTCTTCTGTGGGTTTCAATCGCAGGGCTTCTTGCAGGAGTTCTTAGAGTGGGGCTTTAATGGTAGCAAATTTCTGGAGGCTTTGTCTGAGAAGGTTCTAATTTTTCCTTTATAAAGGAAGGATAGTTTTGCTGGGTAGAGTATTCTTAGTTGGCACCTTTTTTTTCTTGGCGTGTTTGAGGATGTGGCCCCATTCTCTCCTTGCTTGGAGTGACTATTCTGTGAAATCTGAGGTCAGTCTAATCGGTTTTCCTTTGTAGGTTATCTGTTTCCTCTCTGTTATTCTCATTTTTTCTTTATCTTTGGCTCTTGAAAGTTTTACTATAATGTGTCTTGCTGTGTTTCTTCTTTCATTAAAGTAGTTTGGTGTCCTTTTTGTTTCCTTTATGTCTATTTTCATTTCTTTCTTAAGGTTTGGGAAATTCTCCATTTTTTCATTGAAAATCCTTTCAGATCCTCTATCTTTCTCTTCTCCTTCTGGGATTACAAGCTCTTATGTTTTCTTTAGTGTATCTGACAGATCTCTGATTGTTTCTTCTGTCTTCTTACTTTGTTTTTCTCTTTCTCTTTCTTCATACTCTCTACTTCTGTATCCTCTAGTGTGCTGAGGATATTTTTTCTAATTCTTCTATTTTTTCTAATCTGCTTTCCTGGCTTTCCCCAGCATTTTTGAGCATTGCTCCTCTTATACACTGTTATCTCCTGCAGCTTTTTATTTAAGACTTTAATTTCATTTTTCTGTTTGTCAATTATGTTGCTCATTTTGCTGCATTCTTTTCTGTATTTTTCTTCTACTTCTTTTAGTTCATTGAAAGTTTCTAACCTATTGCTTCCCCCCCCCTTCTTTGGCCTCTTTGAATGCTTTTATCACGTTGATTCTGAATTCTTTGTCTGAGTGCATTTCTTCCATGTCATCCAAGTTGGTTTCTGTTGGTTTCATCCTTCATGGTGAGTTTATTTTTCTTGCTTGCTTGAGTATTTGTATTCTTCCACCTTCCTGTGTTTTCTTTTTGGACTTGCTCTACGTATTGAGTGACTACTGCCCTAATACTACTGCATGTTGAAGCCTATCTAGTTATGGTTAATTCTGCCTTTGTGCTTTTGCTGCTATGGTGAGTGGATGTGGTGATTAGATTGTAGTTTTTAGTGTATTGTCTGTCTTCTCTTTTTGCTGTTTTGCCTCTTTTAGATTGATTAGTCTTAAATATTTTTTAGTGCCTCTGAGGATCGAGGGCTTGTTGTATAAACCTTTTTGACTTGGGTGTCTTGGTGGTTTTGGATAGTGAGTATATCCTTTTTTCTCTATTCTGTGCTGCCACTTCTGGGCTGCTGGAGTGCAAGCTCTTCGCCACTAAGTTATCTTTCCCTGGGCCTGTAAAACTTGGTCCATAGGAAAAAAAAGCAAAACACATTTTCAATATAGATTAAAATGTCCTTATATTGGAAGAAGATGACACTAAGACTCTCATAGCTAGGGAGAAATCAATGTGTGGCTTCAAAGCTTTAAAGAGAGGTGACACATTTTTTAGTGCCTATGTACTGGTGATATTAAATTGAAAGTAATGATCATCTCATTTATCATTCCAAATAATCTAAGACTTTGAGAAATTATGCTAACTATATTTTGCTTATGTTCTATAAATGGAACAGCAAAGCTTGGATGATAACACGTGTTTACAACATGACTTTTTAATATTTTAAGGTCTTTGTTTAGAATTGCTCAGAAAAAAAAAGGTTCTTTTGTAGCTGCTCATTAACAATGCATGTGGCCATCCAAGATTTTCAAGGAGATGCACATGGATTTTCATGTTTTCATGCTTGCCAATATGACATTCATTTTGCAGCCCATAGATCAAGGAGGCATTTGACCTTCCGATTATTCTTTAACAAATACATTTTTTAAGACTGTAACTGCTGCAGTGAATCCTGTGATACAAGGGCAAAGTCAGATGACAACCCATTACAAAGGAAGCACCATTCCAGATGCTGTTGAGAGCATTTGATTTATGGGAGGAGTTGAAAATATCAATATTAACAGGATTTTGGAAGAAGTTGATTACAATCTTCATGGATAACTTTGAAGAGTCAGCACTTCAGTGGAGAAAGTAACTGCAGATATGGTGATATGGTGGATATAGCAAAACAAAATAAGAAAAGAAAAAAAAAAACACAAACAACCCACCCCCCCATCTTAATTAGAACTAACTTCTAAAGACTGAATTACTACAATCTCATTAAAATTTAAGGGATCATTTGTTTCTTCTGGAAGAGAAAAAAACATTGGTCTCGAGACGGAATCTTCTCTTGAAGATGCTATAAACAGTTTTTAAATGACAGAAAAGTATTTAGAACATAAGTATTCAAGTATTTTAAACAGAAACTTAATAGCAACTTAATAGCAAGATTTGACATGATTGGCTCCAATTTTGAAAGAAATTTTACAGTGAATACAATGCTATTAAACAGTATTCATGTTAAATATTTTTTGAAGTCAATTGATGTAGTAAACTTTATTGCTATTTATGAATTTATTGTCAGAGCCACCCCAACCTCCAGTAGCTGTTGTACCAGTCATCTCTGAGGCAAGATCCTCCACCAAACAAAAATTTGACTTGTTTGTGGCTTAGATCATAGTTAGCATTTTCAGCAATATAGTATTGCTTAATTGAGGTATATACATTGCTTTCTTTTTAGACAAGTATGTTTTTGCATACTGAATAGAATACATTATAGTGTAAACAAAGCTTTTGCATGGACTGGGTAATCAAAAAATTCATGCAGCTGACATTTTTCCAATTTTTTTTTTCTTGTCTGGAACCAAGCCTACAATATAGATATAACATGTACCTGTAGATATAAACATTATTTAAAGGATAAGAATAGAAAATGAAGAAAAGGATCAGCAGAGTGATAACTCAACAAGCAACACTGATAAATAACCACCACAACAAGATGAAACCCATGGCACTTTATAATTCAAAACAATCTTATAAATTAGTCAATACATTTCAAAAAACTCAGAAAGAAAGCTACCAAATATGTTCTATGAAGCAAACATTAAACTAATTCCAAAACCAAATAAAGACAGTACAAAGAAAGAGAACTATAGACCAATCTCCTTAATGAACACAATGCAAAAAATTTGAAACAAAATCCTGGCAAACCAAATCCAACATTCCATAAAAAGGATTATACACCACGACCAAGTGGTATTCACCCCAGGGGCAAAAGGATGGTTCAATATCCAAAAATCAATCAACATCATCCATCTCATCAACAAGGAGAAAAACAAAAACCATATGATCATATCAATAGATGCAGAAGAAGTGTTTGATAAAGTTCAGCACTTTCATGATGAAAGCCCTGGAAAAATTTAGTATAAAAGGAACATACCCCAACATAATAAATGTTATATATGACAAACCCACAGCAAATATCATCCTCAATGGGGAAAAACTGAAATCATTTCAATTAAGATCTGGAAGCAGGCAAGGATGCCCACTCTCTCCACTCCTTTTCAACATAGTTCTGGAAGTCCTAGCTATGGCAATAAGACAAGAGAAAGACATAAAAGGAATCCAAATAGGGGAGAAGAGATAAAGCTATTGTTACATGCAGATGATATGATACTTTATGTAGAGAACCCCAAAAAATTGACCCAAAAATCTAATTGAAATAATAAAACAACTCAGTAAGGTAGCTGGATACAAAAATCAACACACAAGAATCAATAGAATTCATATATGCAAAGACTCAATCAGAAGAAGAAATTAAAAAGAAGCACTCTGTTTGCCATTGCACCAAAGAAAATTAAATACTTGGGAATAAACTTAACAAAATAAGTAAAAGACCTATACAAAGAAAACTACTAAACATTCTTAAGTAGAAGATGATGTTAAAAAAAATGGAAAGACATTCCCTGTTCATGGATTGGAAGAATAAGCATTATCAAAATGACCATATAACCAAAGACAATCTACGGATTCATTGCAATTCCAATAAAGATCCCCTCCAAAAGAAGGCAAATTATCCAATACAAGCCACTCATCTTAACACTTAGAAGTTAGCATCAGAGATTTGATTATTTTAGTTAAAAATGTATAGATCCTCTACTGTTATTTCCATTTACTCACTGTAATAACATAATAACCAAATGAAAAATTATAGAAGTGTCTAAAATATAATAGACAAAATGACCTAGCTTTGGAAAGGTTTGCCTTTCCCTACCACATAGTCATACAAGCAAACTTGCTCAATGTCACATGTAATAATCACATTCTTGCAACATTGGTGGTGTTGCTGTTACCTCACAATTGAAGCATAATTTCAAATATACCTAAGTATGATTGACAAGTAGTGCTCTTGGATAAACAGGATATATAATATGGAAAAGAAACACTTAAATTACTGAAAATCTTCATTGTTAAAGCAAAGACACTGCAAGGAGAATGCAACCATAATTCTATAAACATGCCAGAAAAATGGAAGACTTACACAGTTCACATGATATTATAGAACTATTACTTTTCCTAGTAAATAGGGAAAAAGGACATTTTATGTGTCTGTTTTAGAAAGAAAAGTTTAGTGTGCACACCAGAGGACCATCTAAAGGTCTTGGAAAGCGTAATACTCAAAAGTTCATTTTAAACTCTTTCTTAAACTGACTTTCTTAATGAAATATGCTTCCACTCATTACTCCTAGTAATCTTAATATTAAGAAATGAAAAAGAGCAAAATAAGAAAAATAATGGTAACATATACTTTATAGAATTTAGTGAAGAATATAGTAACTTATAGAATTTTAACAGTTTGGCAAAAGTCACATGGTTAATTCATGAACTGACTACCAACCTGCAAATTCTTTATATTCACTTTATGAATAATGGGACACCCAATCCCTTGAAATTTTCAGAAAATTAGGAGACACAATTAAAATGTCAGAAAGCAATCATCATCAATGTTGGGTGCATAAGTACACAGTCTTTCACATCCAAATGCCATTATTTATTCATCACTAAATTTCCTTTTATGTGACTTTGTGGTACATTTGCATTTAGAATATGAAGACTAAAATGGAAGATGAAATCATTTACTCTAGTATTCAACTCCTTAAGCTGGCTGGTACTTAACCATTCCTGTCTGATTGAATTTCGTACTTTGACTGCCAGAGAATGAGATTCCTAACCTCTCAGTTGGAAATTCAGACTTGTCTTGTGTACAGGGAGTTCTCATCTATAGCCTATATTGTTCTTAGATCTTTTGAATTAAAGAAGAATTGGCCACAGTCCAACTTTTTTCACAGTGACATTAATATTTTCAAAGTGAATCTCCATTTTGATCTTCCATACACTTAAGAATAACCTGGCAGTATTTCAATACTGACTGCCCCAGTTCTCACTCTAGTTTTTACATGAACTTTTAAGTTGGTCACTTTCATTGAATATTGTCCTTTTCTAGTATTTCCTTAGCATTTTGACATGAAAGTAAATACCTCTTTAAGTGACATCTCTGAGCACTGGTGGGTGTTACAATTTCTACCTGCCAAGTACCAGGTATCTGTAATGTCTGCTGTCACTGCAAAAAATAGACTCTCTATGATTGTCTTGCTATCAGATTGATTACTATAAGATAGAGATAGATGCAAGGATGGATAAATGGTTCTCTTTTTTTACTTTAAGAAAACCAGCGCCTTGTCTGTGGTTTCAAATTTGTAAAAATGCCAAGAGAGCCTTATTCTTTTCCTTATCTAGTAAACTAAAACCTGAGCTCTTAACAAAAATTTGCCCTAGGACAGAAAGACTGGCTCATTTTCTTATAATTTCTTTCAGTGGAAGCAGCCAGAAAATGTGTTAGTTTGGTTCAGGTTGTTGGACTTGTTACAGGAAAAATCAGACCACACTACAAAGATTTATCAGATAATTATGTTTTATTTAACCACAAACTAACAACTAAGGACTTATAAAGGATTTAAGACATTTGGAAAGAAAGAAAAAAACTCCTGAAATTCTGGGTCTGTTACTTTTTTTTAAAAACCAATTTCACATTTCTAACTAAATAAATAATTATCGTCTCCATTCTTCAATCTGCAAGGATCAGTGGAATGTGCAGTGGGCCAAGGAAGAAGTATTGCTTCAAGGAAGGGATTGTAATTACAGTTCTACTACAGATTTACTCAGACAAATCACTTACATTGGATTGCTTCAGTTTATTTAGATATAAACTCTGGCTGATCTCCTTCCTTGACACACAACTTTTTTTATAAATGGTGAAAAGTTATTGATAACATAAAAAAGAATGAAGACAAATATTTTTTATCAACAGATACCCTTTTTTTCTGAAAATATGTTCTAACCATTATTTAGGCACTACAGAGATAACTCTAGCATCACTACACATTTTGTGATTGAGAAATACATCATTTGGTTACAAATGTATCTATTACAACTTCGAATACTATATCTAGTTACATGTTATAAAAGTATTTTTGTTGTGATTTCTTGGTGAATTAATTGGGCTTGACTCATTGAAATGATGTATGTATATGTGGATATACATTCACCTATGTAAGTATGTAACAGTCATCTCCTTGAACAATTATTTAGACATGGGGAAATATTCTTGAAAATATCTTCAGTGTAGGCATATAACTCTGTGATTTCAGAACATAATAACAATTCTATAGATAGGATGATGTACGCATTAGTACTAAATGATCTTTGCCATTTAACTCCAATGGTTCATTTACATATATCCCATATTTGGCGCTGTAAATTATTCTTTACACAGTTCTTGTTAGAAACCATTATAGTTTTGAAGAGATAATTTTTAAAGTATTAATAGATTGCTACTTTCATATCTACTAGGAAATAGAGGCTGTTTATACTTTCTTCCGTTTGTTGGATTTGTGAATAAATATCACCAATATTACAAATCCAAGTCAATGATTATGTATAATACTCTGATCATGCAGCTACTTTGGTATATGTATTGTTGGTATATGTTTGGGTAATCTATACTCAATTCATCATGCAGATTTATACAAAATGTTATGATGCTGTAAATATTACAGGTTAGTAAATGTAGTGATTTTGGATCAATAAGCAAAAATGTTAGTAAGATTTGAATTCTAAACCATTATACTTCATTAAATTCTAAACCATTATACTTCATTGTTTGTCAAATTAGGACAACTCTTACAAAGTATATCACAACATTAAGGTATCTTTTTTGGAGGGAAATGTTGCATCTTAAAACTGGTACAAATTTCTTATATCTATTCTCCACATCTACTTTTGAATTATATAGTTCTTTCTTGCTCATGTAAAAAAGGTTGATAAGAAAGATTAACATCTGGAACCCAATGGCAGATGCCAAATGTCATTGAAGATTTTTCTCTTTGTGAAAGGCAGAGGTCTTCCCCTGTCTTGAGAACATTACAGCAAGGCTGGTTGTTCTTGGCCTATGCTCTTGACTTACTGGTCACCGGCTCATGGCCATATCTGTGTTGCTGATTTCCTGATGGACTTTCTGATCTACATTACTACATAAACTACCAGTTTGCAATGTCAATCATATTAGGAAACATATCTTGACTCTTCAATTTTTTTTTCAATATTGGAATTGATTTTTTGGGTTCAATTCTCACTTTTGTGAAGTGATAAATCCAGATATATTTTAATAGAGTGTTTGAATGACTTTTCAAATGGTTCACCTATGCACTGCACCAAATTTATTTTGAGGTAAAGAAAATGTGCTATTTTATACATTTTATAAATATGTGAATTTATTCATATTTTGAATTTTTATGATCTGCAAACATTGACTTACTCAGTTTTGTTTTATTATCATAAGATAATGAAGTTATAATATTGAAGTAATATTAATTTTAATTCAGTGTTATTTATACACATTAAAAATATTGTGTGAATTAAGAAGAAAATAAAATGCTTATAATCTACCTACCCAGTTACTGTTTTGTCATATTTTCATCCAGTAATTTTTATGTGCACAGGTTTTTATTTCTATTACTCAAACTATTTACATAAAATTTATATATTAAATTTTAAATTTTTTATCATGAGTATTACTGCATATCACTAACAGGTTTTCAGCCCTCTTCAATAACTAACAGGATTTTTTTTAATAGTCTGGCTTCATATTAGTCTATCAAATAGATATACGATAGATTATTAAATTATTCCCCTACTGCTAGTTAATTCTACAGTATAAAAGTCAGAAATCTTTTGATTGTATCTATTAGAAAGCAAGTCAAACTAGCATAAACCAAAGGAGGGAAATAATACCTTAGTTGATGTACCTGATAAGAAATTAATGCCATATTTCATTATTTATAGCATATATAAAATACAGTAGGATAAAACCCAATAGGATTTAACCCAAACCCCCACTTTGAATAAGAGAAGTAGAGAGGAAACACCCAGCAAATTGGTCCAAATAATATAACATGGCACAATAAGTTCCTGCAACACTCCCCCTTTGGCAGTGGAATTTCTTCCATACCCAGCCTCCTGCTCTCTAGGAAGATCTGCTCCTTATATCTCCAGCCACATATAAAGGACCATATGGAGGGCAGAATCCCTCTTCTGAAAAATGCACATTTTTTTCTCATGTCCTCTGGGTGTAGCTTTGGAAGTTCAGAGGTTGAGGAGTGAATGGAGCTGTGCTAGATCTGATAGCCTCCTTCAAGTTTGCTCAGGAAAATTACCTCCCTTGAAAGATTAGCAACTTGTCAGTTTTTGTGCCTGTGGTCAAATTCCAAAGGCAAAGATTAGTGAGGAATCCTCAATCATTCATCAAAACTTTGGCCTGGGAATTCTTACCTTCTACAGAGAACTCTTTGGTGCTCTGTGTATCTTCTTATCCTCAGCTAATGGCATAGGACTTTTTTTCTCAATAACTTTTGAGTTAGTTGCCAAGGATGAAGATGGAGAACTTATCAGTCCTTGCCCAAGGACTGTGGTTCCAGGAGATAATGCAAAACAGTAGAACAATTACTGCCTCTGTCTGGTTGAGAGTGTATGACAGGCAGGTGCTGGGAGGAGGGACCCGAGGGCAGGATCACCTCCCAGTTACCTTCAGCTTTGCTTTTATTCCCAATGATTTTGCTGAATAAGCTTAAAAAAGAAAATGCAGCTATTCTAAGACAGTTCCAGATTATTAAATTCTCTACTTTTGCTCTCAGGAAGAAAGAGCTTTTCTTAACAAAGTGGAATTTCCTTTCCTTTATATTACTACAGACCTATTTCAACTACAGTCAAAATAACACTTTAATGAAGGTCACAGGAATAAACTTACAGAAAGACTATATATATTTTTCTTTTTTCAGACCTTGTAATTCACAGTTTGTATTTCAAAGTACAATCGAATACATTTCAAATTGCAGTTTTGCATCTATAGGAAAAAGATAGTCATTGTTAGCTATCAAAAAGCCCCTCTTGTTTCCCTCCATCCAGTTTCATTTTATAGTTTGAAGGTCAATATTCCTTCTTTTGTATGTTGTTTCCTCTGCATGCAGCTCACCTTTTGTTGTAGCCATTGTTTCTGTGAACACTTTTTGCAGGTATAAAATGTCCCTTTGTATAACACACCTCATGTTTCTAACTTTAATATGTGTTCCCCTAGGAAATATCTTGCTTGCTACACTTGGAAGTATAAAGGAGTGAACACATCTTTTAGAAATATCTTACCAGTATGAATGAGAATGGTTGGATAAATGGGTTTCTTTCATGTCCCTTAGGTAGATAATTCTGTGCTTATAATTCCCTGTCTCAGAAGCTCCTATTGAGTTACACCCCAGTTTTGTACCATAATAATCAGTTCAAATAAATAACTTTGTGTTATTTTCTAGTCTTTTTTGGGTATTTCTTCTTAGTCCCCATTATAATTCTAGAGATGACTTCTCAAAATATGCTAACTACTCTGAAATGCTATCACAAGCTATTCTTTCTTGAGAACTCAGGCTAACTCATCTCCATGTTCATGTGTAATCATTTTTTTGTAAATTTTATTAGCAATGGACAAAACTGAAGATACTTCAAGCTTAGTCACTTCAGGCTTAAGTAATTTCAGGATGATTTTTACCTCTACATCTCCTATTGGTTTTCATTTAAATAATCTCATTCATATAGGCAATAATCATGACAGTGAGATTACTAGCACTTTCCTGGTTTGTGTCTTCTATTGGAAGGGAAATTCTTTAGCAAGAAAATGCCAAGAGTGTCATGAAACATCCCTGTTGTGTCCAGTTGGCCTGGCTTATATCACATCACAGACAATCACTTTCCAAGATGAGGAAGACTTTGATTCCTTGGATGATGAGAAATAGGGAAGGAGAGGGATAATTCCACAAAGAAGGTCAGTTTACCTTTTGAAAATAATAGCAGATATGTAATATTCATTCTTCTATTTTATTTTTTTGTCTCTCTGATACTAATATTTATTTTTGTGAATGATTTTATTAGTATAAACAGAATCTTTGTTTTTTGTGCTTTTGTAAGAGAAATAATTTTTTATAAGTAAAGTTATGTAGAAATTTTTTATATGTAAAGTTAATTCAGATACTTTAGGGAAATCAAAATAAGGAAATTTATAATAAGATCAGGTGTTAGAATAAAATCCTAAATTCATATTGAGAGCACATACAACCTTTAAGCTCTCTGGTAGTTACTATTATAAATGATATGCAACCAGAAAAAAATTACATTTTCCACCAAACCGAAAGGAAAAGTGCATTCATAAAAGGGAACATATACCACTTACCAATACCAGGAATGCTTCCATTGGGTGTTATAATGAAAACACTATATCACTGGCAATATACATATTCAGCAGCTCATTTATGGTAAATATGATTATGTACTTAATAGAACTCATTCTTATAAAGTTTTTCAGTATAAACTCAAGGCATTCTATTAAATGTAATGTACAATAATATACAATAAATAGTTAATACTAATCTGAATATGTTACACGATTTTATATTATTATATGATATATATTCACAGATAAAATATCATCTTGGTATGGTACAATGGACCTTAGTCCCCAGTGGCCCTCACTGAATAGGGCAAGACAATAAGACCTGTGGTCAAATAAACTTGGGAAACATTGTATTTCATTTAAGACTTTAAAAGACATTTAAGTGTAGTAGTGATTATGAGAACAATTATAACATAAGCATTTTATTTTTTATTTCTCACAATATTCACTTAATACCCGTTTTGTTTCAGAATATGTGTTAAGCTTTAGAAATATGATGGTGAATAAATCCAAATGAAGTGAATATTTTCAGGAAGCCAGTAGTATGATGAGGAAATAAAGAGATAATATTACACATTGATATAAGTGCTGTTAAGAGAATAAGCTGATGTTGACATCTGCCAGGTCTTTTCTGCATACTAATTTATCATTCTTCTCAATAACTCTGTAATGTAGATATTGCTATAATATCCTAATTACAGATGAGTAAACTAAGCCATAGAGAACTGGTCACATAGCCACAAAATGATGATGCTGGAAGTCAAAGAGAGGTAAGTTCAGCTCTAGAATTCACTGTTTGGCTTGTCTAAAAAGATTTTCTTGGGCCTTCAAAAAGGGGGGACAATGACTTGGCTGATGGGGGAAGAGTTTATATTATGATTAGATCAGATTATCTTTATGCTGTGAGCAAATAGAGTTGAGTGTAGTTAGTGTCTTTTGGAAGAATGTTACTTGTGCCAGCCCCCACACAGGCTGTGGATAAATTCTCTTGTAAGCGGCGAACCCTGCTCCCTCATTCCCCTCACCAAATCAAAAATTAGTCCACCCACGACAACAATCAAATATATGAGTATTTGGGAAAATTTTTTCTTATTTCTACCATGAAATTAGAAATTCCTTTTGTCAGTGGTCTTCTTGCTAACAATGTTCTTACACCTAAAGTGAGTACTAGTAATAGTAGCAACATTATTGGTTCAGTGCTATGTTTTGATATCTCTCTACCATTAATGGAAGGAAAAGATTTGAGCTGCATAGTTTCATATACTTAACATATTACTGACTTCAAAAATAATCAGAAATTAGTCACGTAATAGAACTTAAAATATAGCAAATGGTGTTTCAATCTATCAAGTACTAAAACAAAAATAAACTATGATTGATAATGTTAATGCCATTCAAACTAGTAAAACAAAATATAATCTCTTCACTTCTCAGCCTCCCAAAAAAACCATGTAGACTTCCTAGGAATTATTTGAAATCAATTTAGAAGTCTTTAAAAGGCAGATCAAAGCGTACAACTTATTTAAATAGGAAAACAAAACAAAACATCATATTCCTGTCTGAGATAATATTGGAAGGGTATTAATTTTCAGATTTATCTACAACTTCAAAATAATAAAAGAAGATTTTAATGAAATGAGAAAACTATTCAAAATTTTGTAGAAAATAATAAAGGTATGTGATACTAAACTATTTTTAAAGGAGTAAAGCAAGGAAGACCTAATGCTACTAGATAATAAATCATGCCATACAGTCATCATCATAGAAGTGCTATAGTATTGATAAGGGACCAGAAAGATCTCCCAGCAGAATTCTGTATACCTAAACACTGGGTATAGGATTAAGGAGACAGTAAACTTCAGTGAAAAAAAATTAATTACTTTGCAATAACTTGGCCAATTTTTGTGGAGAAAAATAAATTACCAATAGTACCTACGTTATATAAAAAGATAAGTTTTAGATATAGCATTAATATAAAATATGAATATCAGAAGTAAAATGTAAAACCCAGGCACAAAAGCTAAGCAGAAAATAAATGCAAATTTGAATATATTTTGAGGCATTTTTTGTTAAAGAGAATTTAGTAGAGACTACACAAAGATACAGTACTTAATGTCTGAAAAAATAGAAGAAATTCTGCACATTGAAAGGAAATCCCAGGGAATTCCAGGGAACATGGACAAAAAAGTATAAAAGGCAAATCACAACAACTAACATTAAATTTAAATCAAAACAATGCAGTGTTACCTACAATTTAAGTTAGAATTTGGAAAAATGCTATGTATTTGTATATATATATATATAGAATAGAGATTTTTGTGTTCCTCTAAACTATCTTTAAATGCTTAAACTAGTACAGATTGCTGGTGGTGTTTAGGAAAGTTAAATATGCCTGTTTTGATAAATATATCTTTGAAACAATAAGTTCATTTTTATTGTATACTCTGTTATACATTCATTAGTCAATACATTAGGGATTTAGTTTCCTTTTTGTTTAACCAAGAGAAGAATTGGATATTACCAAAGTATGTAGCCAAGACAACAAAATAATGAAGCCAAGATGAATGTTTACCATGGAATAGCATGAAGCATTTAGGAGCAGTGTATTTGATTTGCATAACCTAGCTTGAGTGACTTGTGAAACAGCACTGAACGGAAAATTTAAGTAGAAAATTCTCAGTTCAAGATTATTTCAATAAAAAGATGCATATAAAATTAACAGTTATTATTTTGTGAAGTTATTAAAATGAAGTTATTGAAATATAAGCAGATAATAGCTATACAGTGGAGAATTATGGATGGATAATTGACAATAACTAAGGAACTACAGTTCAAAGAGTAAAAATAATGATATGAAATAAGAATGGTTCTTCATCCTGGTTATTATTACCATGTAACAAATCCTCTGAAAACAGTGATACAAAACAAAGCATTTACTGTTCTCATAGATTTATGTGTTATGAATTAAAAAGGCTGCACTGTGTCTGAGGATTCAGGTTAGACAATTCAAATAGCTGGAGAAATAAATATCTAGGGGGTAGATAATCCATTTTTAAGATGATATCTTTATTCATATGTTTAAAATAAAAAAAGAGATGATTTAAAGACCGGTTCAACTGGTATTGGACATGAAAGCACTTATATATAGCTTCTCTATGTAACTGATACTTTCTCTAGAGCCTTGGTTGTATTCTTTTCTATTTTATTTTATTTTATTTATATATAAATTTCACATCGTTGTAATCCCAGGGTTTCACCCCTGCCCAAAGTTGTGTCTTCAACTTGGTGCTTAGCTCGTTTTGCCGTTTCCTCATTGCTTTTTTTTTTCTTCCGTAATCCCCCCATATATTAGTGAAACCATTTGGTTTCTGTCTTTTTCTTATTGACTTGTTTCTGCTAATATGATTTCTTCTAAGTCCATCCATTTTATAATAATGTCATCAAATTTGTCATTTTAAATTGATGAGTAATATTCTGTAGTGTATACATACCACATTTTTAAAATCCAGTCATCTGTATTGGGGCATTTAGTTTGCTTCCAAGTCCTTGCAATTATAAATAGTACTGCAGTATACAGCTGAGCACAGATGTTCCTTTGTACCCACATTGAGGTCTCTTTTGAGTAGATTCCCAAGAGAGCAATTGCTGGGTCAAATAGTAGTTCCATTTTCATTAATTTGAGGGTCCACCACACAGCTTGCCATAGAAGTTGACCCAGTTTACATTCCCACCAGCAGTGTAAGAGTGTTCCTTTCTCTCCACATCCATGCCTGCACTTGTTGTTGCCTGTTCTTTGGATGTGGGCCATTCTTACTGGTGCAAGATGGTATCTCAATGTGGTTTTGATTTGCATTTCCCTGATTGCTAGTGATGTTGATCAGTTTTTCATTTGCGTGTTGGCCATTTGTATTTCATCTTTGGAGAAGTGTCTTTTTAGTTCTTCCCATTTTCTGATTGGGCTTCTTGTTTTGCTTTTGTTTAGTTGTGTGAGTTTTTTGTGGATCTTCGTTAATAAACCCTTATCACTCTTGTGGAGGGCAAAAATATTTTCCCATTCGGTTGGGCTTTTTTTGTTTTTTTCTGTTCTCTTTTGCTGTACAGAAGCTTTTCAGTTTGATGTTTTCCCTCATTTTTTGCCATCTGTAGATGTTTCCAGAAAGGGATTTCTGAATTGTAATTCATGGGGGTTTTGCCCAAGTTTTCCTCTATGTGTGTTCTGGTTTTGGGTCTGACATCTAAGTGTTTTATCCATTTTGAGTTGATTTTTGTACATGGTGTGAGGGAGTTGTCTTGTTATATTTTTTGCATGTCTTAGTCCAATTTTCCCAGCACCATTTATTGAAGAGGCTATCTTGTTCCAATGCAAGTTTTTTACTTCTTTGATGAAGATTAGTTGACTATATATGTGTGGTTTTATTTCCAGGCACTCAGCTTTGTTTCATTGGTCTGATTGTCTGTTTTTGTACCAGTACCAAGCTTTTTAAATTACTATGGATTTGCAGTATCGTTTAAAGTTTGGAATTGTAATACCTCCGTTCTGTTTTTTTCTGGTCAGGAGGCTTTTTGATTTTCAAGGTCTTTTGTTATTCCATATAAATTTCAGTAATTTCTGTTCTATTTCTTTAAAAAATGTCATTGGGATTTTTATTGGGATTGCATTGAATCTTAGATTGCCTTTGGTAGGATGGCCCTTTTAATGATATTATTTCTTCCAATCCATGAGCAGGGAATGTCTTTCCATTTCCTTATGTCTTCTTCTATCTCTTTTAGCAGCATTCTAAAGTTTTCTTTGTATAGTTCTTTCATGTGTTTTGTTAGGTTTATTCCCAGGTATTTAATTTTGCTTTGGTGTGATGGTAAATGGGATGGTTTTTCTGATTTCTTCTTCTATTTGACTTTTTGCCTATAAGAAAGGTACCAACTTCTGTGTGTTGATTTTGTATCCAGTACCTTACTGAACTGGTTTAATATTTCAAGCAATTTTTCTGTGGATTTTTTTGGGTTAGCTATATAGAGAATCATGTCATCAGCATATAATGATAGCTTCAGTTCCTCTTTCCTCATTTCTATACCTTTTATGTCTTTCTTGCCTTAATACACTAGCTAGAACTTCCAGTACAATGTTAAAGAGTAGTGGGAAGAATGGGCATCCTTGCCTGGTTCCAGATCTTAATTGGAATGCTTTCAATTTCCCCCATTTAGGATGATGTTTGCTGTTGGTTTTTCATAGATGACTTTTATTATGCTCAGGTAAGTTCCTTTGATCCCCAATTTTTCAAGGGTTTTTATCATGAATAGGTGCTGGACTTTGTCGAGTGCTTTCTCTGCATCTATTGATATGATCATGTGGTATTTGTTTTTCTCTTTGTTGCTGTGGTGTATTAATTGATTTCTGCATGTTGAACTGTCCTTGTGCCCCAGGGATAAATCCCACTTGGTTATGGTGAGTACTGCTTTTTATGCAACTTTGGATTTGAATTGCCAGAAGTTTGTTAAAAAAATTTGCATCCTTGTTCATTAGGGAAATTGGTCTATAGTTTTCTTTCTTGGTGCTGTCCTTATTTGTTTTTGACATGTGTGATGTTTGCTTCATAGAATGTGTTTGGCAGTTTTCCTTTTTCTGTTTTTTTGAAAAGCTTTAGTAGTGCAGGCATTATTTTATCTTTGAATGTCTGGTGGAATTCATTTGTAAAGCCATCAGGTCCTGGGCTCTTGTTTAATTTTGGGAAGTTGTATCTTTCATTAATCTGCCCATCTCATCCAGATTGTTGTATATATTTCCATATAGTTGTTTATAGTAATATCTTATTATCCTTTGAATTTCTTTTGTGTCTGCTGTAATTTTTCCTCTTTCATTTGTGATTTGTTTATTTGCATTTTCTCTCTTCTTTGTGATCTTTGCAAGGGGCTTATCAATTTTGTTTATTTTTCCTAGAACCTGCTTTTGGTTTTGTTTATCTTCTGGATAGTCTTTTTGACTTCTAGGTTATTTGTTTCTTCTTTTATTGATATTTCTTGTCTTCTGCTGGGTTTGGGGGTTTTTTTTATTGCTCTTTTTCTAATTTTTTGAGTAGGTAGGTTCAGTTGTTTTTTTGGGTAGTTTCTTGGGTTTTGATGTGGACCTATATTTCTATGAACCTTCCTCTTAAATATGCTTTTGCTGTGTCCCAGACATTTTGGAATGTTGTGTTGTCTTTGTCATTTGTTTTGAAGTAAGGAAGTTTTAATTTTTTCTTTAATTTTTTAAATTACCTATTCTTCATTTAGTAGCATGTTATTCAGTCTCCAAGTGTTTGATGTTCTTATTTCTTTCTTTTCATTGTTGATTTCTAGTTTGATACCCTTATGTTCTGAAAAAAGTTGGTATTATTTTAATCTTTGTGTAGTTATTCATGTTTGCCTTGTGGCTTAGTATGTGGTCAGTTTTAGAGAATGATCCATGTGCATTTGAGAAGAAGGTATTTTCTTTTCCTTGTGGGTGTAGCGTCCTGTAGATATCTATTAGATCCATTTTGTCTAGATCTTCTTTTAAGGCTTTTGTGTCCTTGTGTAGCTTTTGTTTTTTTGAACTGTCCTTTGTTGAGAGTGGGGTGTTGAAATTTCATACTATATATGTGTTTTCATCTATATATTTTTTCAGTTCTCTTAGTAGCTGTCTTATAAATCTTTGTGCACCCTCATTTGGTGAGTATATGTTGATAATTGTTATGCCTTTTTGTTGGTTGACCCTTGAACCATTAGGTAGTGACCTTCTTTATTCTTTGTTACTTCCTTATTTTGAAATCTGCTTTGCCTGCTATAAGAATGGCTAACCTTGCCTCTTTTGGGGGGCCGTTCTTGGTTGTATTCTGAACAGAAAGGGTCTTCCAAATGAACCAAGTAGAGACTACATGGTCTTTCATCACCTAATTTAGAAATCAGATAATGCACATCCTTCTTGATAGGAGGAGTGGCAAGAAAAGCCCATGTAATTGGAGAGCTATTGATGAGGCCATGTTTGAAAACATACAATCTGTACAATTTCCCACAATTATAACATTTCCATCAGTTCTGTCACCCAAGTCCTGTCCATAGGATCAAGTTTCAGGGTAGTGTATAGTCAGCCAAAGTTTCAGTCCTTGAGCTGAGACTGAAATTTGAGTAGAAATAAGTTGAAGAAGAGGTACCAGTATTGCAAGGAAGTGGAACAATATATGTCTGGGTCCTGCAAGTACCATGGTCATGACATGTGTTTGGCAGTGGAACAGAAACAATGTGGTAAGATTACAAACAAAATGAAAAAATGAGAAAGGAAAGAGGAAAGGAAGAGAGAATCTAAATAATTCAACTAACATGGAAAGTAATGTACTTTATTCCAAGAGGGAAAGAAACTAATGGGAGATTTCAGAATGTTAGATTGTTCTGACTTAAGTCATATTTCTTTAGTATAGTAAACAAATAGGAGAAAGATTAGAATAGATCTAGAAAGACAAATTAGTTGAATATTGTGTAGTCAGAAGGAGAGGGGCTGCTTGTGTTTACTAAAAAAGTGTACTTGGTCAGGCTGAAACAAATGAAAAACTTTCATATGGGGTTTTAAGGATTACAACCTCAGAAATACTTTCAAGGGACCCCTGAAGTGTGTTCTAATGGTCTTGGGAAAGGAGTAGAAGTCATAAAGCAAAAGCTGTAAGGGACTTAACAGTTTTGTCAGAATTATGATTGGCTTAGGCAAGTGAAATCTATTCTCTTTCTATACATGTTTGGTTACAAAACTAGTTTCTAAGCAGAAAAGTCTGTTGTCAACCACTGGCATGTGTTCTTCCAGGATGCTAGTGGTTTTTCTCAGTAAGCATATTTTAAAAGTTTTATTTTCCTTCTTTTGAGGTGGAGACTTCCAAAAACTGCAGTTGCATAATGACTTCTCAGCTCCATTTTAAATCATCTTTTCATTTATAACTATGTTTTGGAATTTTTCCTTTCACATTAAAAAAAATGGAAACAGTGGAAATGGGAAGAATTTACTCTTGTTCAAGACAGTATTATCAATAGGAATTGAATTATATATAGGGAAAGAGAATAATGCCTAAACTTGTAAACTGCATAAATCCATATTTTTCTAGAGAAGATGGATATGGTTAGTAGCAGTTTGTAAATTCAGGTTTGATGGTGGACTTTGAATTTTTAGGGTTTATAATAGAGGTCTCAGCTTAAAAAATAAACCAAAAATGTTTGCATAAGTGTAGCTTGTTACATGAATATGGAAAAAATACCTTTGAAGACAATTAGGTTAATTTAACCAATGTTCCCCAAAATATTTGATCATAGAATCTTCTCCTTTTGTGCCCATAAAATTATACAAAGTGATTAAAATGAACAAGTATTATAAAACATGATTGAATATTATTTATCAAAAAATTCTTGCATAAATGGTTTCTTTTGGTCTATCTTTTATAGTTTGGAAAGGTAATGGATCTGAGGTCGAAAAAATAACATATACAAGAAAACAAATAATCTATTATAATTGGTAAATTTAAGATTACATTTAACTAAATCTCTTAAACTGTGAATGGGGAGAGAGTGATATCATCTTGAGAATATTGAACTACCTGATATTTATAGTTAGAAGTTGTTGAGACTTTTTATTGCACTTAGCGCTTCACATATATAACACAGATGCTCTTAACAATTTTAGGAGTAAGTTAAGAATGTGATTTTCACTCCAAGAATTAGGAAACACACTCAAAATTCATACTTCTTAAATATTATGTACAAATGAAAATATAAAATTTAGATGAATCATATTTTTATTAAATATATCTTTTCCCTTTTAATTGAGATACAAGTGGCATATAACACTTTTAGTTTTACACCAACTAATTTATTTGTAAATATTACAATATGATTAATGCAATAATTTTAGTTACGCTCATCACCATATATTGTTAACAAACAAAAATATTTTTTGCAATGAGAATTTATAAGATTCTAGTTACCATGCTGTACATCACAAATTCATGATTTATTTTATAACTGGAGGTTCATAATTATCTGTTTTTTCTACATATTGGCTTATTTTTCTTTATTTTTCTTTTTTATTATGGTCTACATATAAGTGATAAGGTATTCATCATACCTTATGTGATTTTTTTAATATAGTGCCTGCAAGTTGTCACAAATGATACTATTTTATTTTATAGGTGAATAATATTCAATTCTGTGTGCACATACATATATACATACATACACATACACACACTCTTTCACACAGGCTTATTTATTCAGTTATTCATCAAACACTAATGGTACAAACAGGTTGTTTCCTGATCCTGGCTATAATAAATAGTACTAAGTGAACTTGGGGGTACCTGTATCTTTTTAGCCAGTACTTTTGCTTTCTTTTAGAAAAATGCTCTTAAAGTATAATTGTTGAAATATATACTAGTTCTATTTTTAATTTTTGAAGGATTCTCTATAATGTTTCCTGTAGTGACTGCACCAATTTATATTTCCTCAGGGATACAGGGAAAACAAACAAATGGACAAGAAAAACTTAATTCTGCCAACAAAACTGAAGCATAGAACCAGAGGGGTCGGAGTAGGGTAGGGTCAGGGGAGGGAGAGGGCATAGGAGATTAAGATGGTGCACAGGTGATGGGGTGATGGGAGGGCCTTGTTGTAGACAATGATGCATTATATAGGTATACATATATGTATACACACACATATATATATTTGCAATCAATAACAAACTTAATGAAAATATATACTTCCACCAACAGTGTACAGTTCCCCCTTTTCCCATGTTCTTACAAATATTTAATTCTTTTTGAGACTAGTCATTATAATAAGTGTGTAGTGAACCCTTGTTCTCATTTTAATTTACATTTTTCTTGTTACTAGTGATTTGAGCTTTTTTCCATGGACTTATTGACTATCTGTATGTCTTCTTTTGGAGAAAAACTAGGTTTTAGCATCTTGATGAAAGCAGGCATGACTATTTTTATGAGATAAGCTATCTAGAATTTTGTTGCTTTTCCAAAAGCATGAAATGTGTATAATAAAACTTGAAAAATTAGAAAACTACAGTTGAATCACTCTAAATTAAACTTCTGAAATTAATCAACTAGAGTATTTCAGATTATTTTTATCTATCATCTGGAATGAGGTGTGGAGGGTTGGCAAATTATAATTTGGCTTTGACATTATAAGTTGTATCTGAGTGAAAAATATTTAGACCTAAAACTTGGAATGTGTTTCCTAAATCAATTTTTGGCATAATTGGAGAATTTCATCTATTTACTGGCCGGCATTTTTAAGATTGGGTAAGGCATGATTATATATTAAAATGCCTTATTTTTAACATATTTCTTAGAAGGGGTTTTTGGAAGATCTTACATTTTAGCAAATAGTGACATTTAAGGAAATTTTGGAAAATTCAAAGTAATTTTTTATTATTTTTATGGATTTTTTAAAGAAAAAATATAATTTTTGTAAATATTTTAAATGTTATGTTTGCAGGTAGATTTTCAATTAAAGTGCTAAGTGATTGATATTAATTCGGCATAAAATAAAGCTTTAGTCCACACAAATGAGTATATTTTTATGTCATAAAGCACACTTAAGTACTTAGTTTAACTGATACAACTGAGGAAAAGGCCAAATTTAATTTTCTGAATAGATATGATTGTTTTTTAAAGTAGACCTATGACTACTTTTGTTTTTGTTGGTTCTAGCATCGTTTTCTTTGATTTCTAAGCTATTAATTTCTAAGCTATTAATTACTTAGCCTGCTAGGAGCTCAAACCATCAAACACTCTGTCCATAACAAAATAAAACTGAAATTCCTGATGTACATAATTTCTGGTATGACATATTTGCTGTTCACAGAATTGAATTTCTAGTGAGACTATCTGTAGAATCATAAATAAAATTAGACTATGAACTTATTTTTCTTCTTTTAGTTTTCTTCTATATGGTAAACACTATGCATTTCATTCTCCAGTGAAGGTTTTGGGAAAATATAGTCTGATTTCCCACCTCACTTTCAAAATCATTCACATCTTTTGAATGATCAGATTGATCATTCAGACTGGAACAAACAGAAAAAAAAACATGGCGGGTGAATCATTTGGGAATTCTCTACCTCTTTTTACCATATGTGCTATCTTATTCTTTTCTTTATTTCTCAGCAGAACTTGTGCATTCCTGAAGTAGTGGATTATGTTGTAGTTCCAGGAATGTACACTCAGAATAATATTGTCTCTCTATCATCTTCATCAAAAACTTCAAGAAAGGTCCTAAAATTTAAGAAAGTGATATGGTTCTCTTCACTAAGATAGAAGAGCAAATAGAATTCAGGATCAGTTCCTGGATAGCAACAGATAATACTTTTGCTTGGATCATTGCCTTAACAAGCAAAAAAAAAAATGCAAATAAAATTTTGTTTTCATCCTTTTAGATAGTAAAAGAAATTTAAAACAATAAATGATATAAACTACTAGGTTATAAGTCTCAGAATCACATTAAATGAATGTATTTCTCTCCCATATAATATTTTACCAATGTATGTTAACTCTGAAAAAAATGTATGTATTAAAACTGTAAAACTTATTAAAACTTTCATGATTTTGAAAATTGACAATTCACTTTAGCTCATAACCATAATCATAGAGTTTTATTTGAATACTATTCCCCATATTCCCCAGATTGTACTATGAAAGAACATTTAAAGTTTTAATTTAGAGATTTATTTTTTCCTCCTGTATGCATAAAGTGAAAAAAATAAACTTTTGTTTATTTTTGTTTCACAAACTGAGTATCATGTCACTTTGTCCATCTGCTTCATTATTGGGGTTTTACCTTGTATCTATTATCAAAACCCTGCCTTAAACTTTCCTTCCCTTGGCTTCACATTGGCTTATTGTCTCAGTTCCTTCCTTGCTAGTCTACCATTTAGGTGCACTGTATCCTTTGGGACTTGCATCTTATCAGTATTCCCTGGAATTTTTTAACTGTGTCTTGAAAATCCTTACCTATTGTTGGACACATTGATAATGTTCACTTACCTGTCTGAATCTCCCAAGCTTGCCAGTGCCATGTCAGGTTCCCTATATCTGGTTGATTCACTGTGTCTGGTTGAATTGCCAAATATTTCCATTTATTATTTAGTCTAATCTAGAATCCATATGGTCACTTAGACTCCCTGTGATGTAATTAAAAAGAAAACATTGGTTTCAGTGTTTGTTCCTTCCTGATACTTATAAGGTATTTGACTTAGTCAAATTACTGAAACTTGAGATTTATGTTCTTGAAAGGGAGTATAGAGTTAACCATCTATAATTTGCTTTCTAATAAACAGAGACAGTAGTTATAGTGACACAGAAATTATGTAAATATGTATATGAGTTGAACACTGAATATATGGCCAGGTGGAATACTAAACTATTTTTTGCCCTCCTTCCACCCCCTGAATACTAAACTCTTTAAAGTGAGATAAAGATCTAGGGATATGCATAATTTTTTTTTTTTTTTTTTTTTTTTTTTTTTTTTTTTTTTTTTTTTTTTTTTTTTTTTTTTTTTTTTTTTTTTTTTTTTTTTGAGACTAGGTCTTGCTATTTTTGCCTGCGGAACCACAGGCTCTCATTGCCCGGGGTACCATAGACTCAAGCAATCCCCAGCCTCAGCTCCCCAGGTAGCTAGGATGACAGGCGCGCGCCACCACGCTCAGCTATTTTTTTTGCAACTAGGTCTCGCTGCGGGCCCCAGGCGGGACTTGAACCGCAATCCCTAGCCCCGGCCGCTTCATAGGCTGAAGCTTACAAGCACGAGCCACCGTGCCCGGCCTGCATAATTTCTATTTTAGTGACTTGCTAAAGTCTCAGAGTTTATTCTGACTTCAGATTTGTTTTCTGTTACGATCTATTTTACACTATAGTAAGAAATAGAAATAAAACACTTGAAATAGCCCCTGGCATGAAAGTGCCAACAATTATACCTTGTTTCTGAGTTTAGACAGATATTATTGTTGTCAAGAACTGTTAAATATGAGCATCTATCCATGTTGAAAGCTACCCAGTTGGCTAGTCAGTTTCATGTATTCTGGAAGAAGACAGAGACTCCTAGGTCAGAGACAAAACAAACAAACAAATATACAATAAAAACCAAAAAACTATCACTCATAGCATAACAGATAGCCTGACATTCTTGAATGTGGTGGTTCTCCGTGCTTTCAGTATCCTATAGGGGGTCACACAAGTGAATGTTGAATACCTCATTGGTAGTAGGTTTATACCACATCTTAAGAATCCCAAGATGAGATAGTTTATATCCTTTATAGTGGAGTCTGATCTACTCCTAGAGGTGGCATTATTTTCAATATAATTGAATATACCATCTTCCCCCACCAAAAACTAACCTGTTCTTTGTTTTATTGAAAGATATTTTCTCTTCTGAGACATTTCAGAGTATGAATATCCTTGAAAAGATCTTCAGAGCACACTACTAGTGCTTCTGATTCCAGGATATAAAGAAGTATGAGAAACTAATGTAGAATTTTCTCCCAAAGCTTATTGGATTTGATGTTATACTTTGATTAAAACCCAGGAGTTTTTTTTGGCAAAAACTAAAGTGAAAAAAATTCATCCTCTTGATTTTAGGGAATCACCCATGACTACTCCTTTGTATCCTCAATGATATTCTGCACTGTTCTAAGTAATTCCAGAAAATATAATTGTATTTTGACACTATGAGAATCTATTTCCTTACTTCTTTTGCAAAACACTGGTATCAGTTCTAAATGATAAAAATCAATGATTATGGATATACAGGGATACTTACAGGTAGAATCCACAGAACAAGATAAATACTATTTTTTGTAGTTAGTATCCTTAGTATCTTTATCATATTCATTCAATCTTTATGTTTATCATATATGTAAGGTATGCCCATATATACAACATTTGTATGTATGTCAGGAATATTGTGGTAAAAGAAACCAAAAATGGTAAGTCTGTTTTTTGAAATTTAAGATTTAGTGACATAAAGACGGATTATTGTCTTTGACATTCAGAGAAATTAAAGTAATGCAAAACTCACACTTCCCCTTTTTCTGCTTTACTTTTTCTCCGTAAATACTACTCATATGTATGTGTATGTTTTTACAAATAAAACTTAATTTCTGATCATTTATCTTTAACCAGAATATATATACGCAAATTCATAAGAGCAGACATTTCTGTTTATTGTATTAAATGTTGTAAACACAGGGTATAAAAAAGTTCTGATACATAGTAAAGACTCAACAAATATTTATGAAATACTTTAAAAAGTATGAATGAATTGGATGCTCAAGGGAAAAAAAATGCCACCAGAGAAGATCTTCCCCAAGATCACCGGAACAAAGAAACAAGAAAATATAGGGGCCATTTGCCATTTTATATCAGATGTGACATATCCAAATATTTCCAGAAAAAGAAATCCTGTTTGCAACTTTGGGAGATGTAATTCCTCTAATGCTAAATATAGAAGAAAATAGAAAGTGTAGTTTATTACTTTTAATGGAGTCATGTTTATATCTTCTGACTAGTGTGTCCTGGGGAAAAATGATTTCATATATAAAAGTGTTCATGGGATTTCTATAGGATAGAAAACAGATCTCAGATTCAGCCAGGCATATAGAAACATGACATTTTCTTAAAATATGTCTTGATATATGCAGACCACTGCAATTCCTCCATATTTAGTTTTAACTCTCAGTGTAAGGCAACTAACTTATATGTGTGTAAGAGGACAATTTGTAAATATGTTTAATTAAGACCTTTCCATGCCAGGAATAATCTATGTCAATTTGTAATGATAAATTTATGTCTTTAGTTTTTTTCTTATGCATGCCAGTTAGCATAAAGTACAAGAATTTGAGTTAAAATATGATTTGTCTTGATACCATGAAAATTGGTTTTAACTGAAGCTTTAGGATTGAAAACTACAGAGAAAGCAATTTTACTTACCTTTAGAAATGATATTTTAGAGAACTAAAAAATAGAACAGAAGAGGCACCTGTAAAAACCAACCATATAAAGAACTTTCTGGCATTATTATTATTTGGGTAGACCTAGGGTTTCCAGAAGCTGGATGTTTATATATTTTCATTTCATATATGATTATAGCTTGTGTATCTTTAATTAAGAGGTCCTTATCTAAAATGAATATCTTTGATAATTCTTTTACCTAAAGAATAAGGCACATTTTCATTCATTTTCATGATTTTATTTCATAATATCCAGTTTTTAAAAAGTTCATGTTAATTTCCTAAATATTCACTAGGCAGCAGCTATAATTTAGCGAAAAAAAATGGAAATAAAGAGTAAGTTAAAGGAAAAAAGTTATTCATAAGCAGCAGCAAGAGTCTTTACATGATGGCTAAGAATTTCTCAATTCCATGAAGAAATTGTCATCTCAGAGTGATAGATTCTAAATGTAGAAATACCAGTATCCATTATAGAAGTGTTAGACAATCAAAAAGAAGTGACATCATTTTTAATGTAAGAATTCTAAATATTTTAATTTTTTCTTAATTTTTATTCACTTACCATTTATTTATATGACTATAACTTTGGGAATACAAGGTCAATATATGCACACTCCTTACTCTTTTGTCACCAAATCTCTAGTAGCAAAACCTATCACCGTCCCTTTCCCCATCATCTCAGTAGCCAGTATATTTTCCAGAATCTGAGAATTAATTTTTATTTGATTATGTGTATCTCTTAAGTGAGTAAAATAATTTCAGTTACTATCTTTTAATATTGCTTGTAACAATAGTATGTATATATATATATATATATATATATATATATATATATATACACGATAATGGGCCAGTAAACAAATTATCTTATATTAACATAGCCAATATTCAGCCTGTACATTTCTGTGCAGTGTGATGGTTGTTTATAGTCAGTTCCCATTCTGATAATAAAGACCTGCGCAGGTCCAATAAATTAAACATTTTAAATATTACATCTGTCTAGAAATGTAAATTGCTTATTTCATGTGAATAATGACTTGAAAGATAACACTCTGACCTTTTGAATAAGAGACTCTTAAAGGAAGGAGAACCAAGTATACCAGGAGGATAAGTAGGGAGAGAACCACTGAAAACTGTCATTGTCAGCATTGTATGAGTCTATTCCTGTGACTTAGGTTTGGGTTCCTGTGTCTAGATATTCCCACTGCCTAGACAAACTTTAGGAACATCATTAAAACTTTCCATACTGTAATTCCTTCATTTATAAAAGAACATTAGTAACTAACATATCAGTATCTTCTTTGGATACTGAGAGGATAAAATAAATTAATGTAAAAAAAGTGGTACTTGAGTTTGAAAACACATTCCCTGTCTAGGTGACCAAAGACATTCTTAACCCATTCTGTACTTGCTACTTCACCCAAAGAGCTTGAAATCCAACAATTCATCCTCATCTTTAGAAGTATCCACTGAACTCAAGGGGGCATCAAGAAATCACTTGCTTGACTGTAAAGGAACAGTTAAAATTAACATGGCCTTTATTCCCCCAATATCAACCTATATAGTTGACATATTGATGGTGCTGCAAAGTGCCAAGGTCAAGATAGTAACTCAGTCTTCAGGCCAAACATTATTATGATGCTGAAGCAGCAAAATCTTATTTCTGAAATGAGAAAATTAAGTTCTAAGTTTTCAGAGACATGGTCTCTCAATACTGACATGCACACTAGTACTAATGCTACAAATACTACTTTCTAAAGCCTTTAGTTTGAGTTTACAATGTCAAGCATCTTGTTACACATTTTATATGTTATATATTTAATTCTCTCAAAACCTGTTGGGATGCATGACATCATGTCATTTCACAGATGTGAGGAAATTGAGACTTAAGGGAATTATATATGCTTATCAAACTTGTACATTTAGTAATTTGAATCAATTTGCCTGATTTTGTAAAACTCTTAATGATTAAGCTGTTAAACTGCTCTATAGATAAAGGGAACAACCTAGATGCAGGGAAGGGAAGAATATTTGAATTTGCATTCTTCAAATTGAATAGGAAAATGTTTAGCAAATGAAATTTAAAAGGGTCATTTTTCTTAAATTATTTGTGTAGTTATTGAAGTTGACCAAATTGATGTGTATTTATTCCATTTTGTTTGCTTATAGTAAATTGCAAAAACACTGCTTAACTTAGAAATTGTGCATTTACTCATTGATGGGAAAAGTCAGTGGCTTGTGTCTAAAGACATTTTCGGTAGCATGAATGCAGTAGTGGTTAAAATTTACTTCTTAATTGTCATGTATACCCACTATAATTGTTATAAACTTCATGCTGATTCCAAGATCCAGTGTCCTATGACAAGGCACTGTTTTTTCTGGTATTTATGCTTTCAGCAAAAATAGGGTAGAGATAGATAAATTTCACTGCAACAGAAGTTATTTCCATCACTTTTCATGTCAGACACTCTATTCTATTTTGTTAATAGGCCAATGGGACTATAAATTCTTACCTTTGGAGCTTAAAGTGTTTACAAAAGTAGTCTGAAACTTGAAGATATTTATGTAGAACATTTATGTAGAAATCATAACCACAAACCATATAAACAGACATAGGAAACTATTGGGTGTGTGGTGAGTTTAAAACAATAATAATTATGATCACATTGCTACTAGAAGATAAAATAATAACTAAACCAACTATACAATTAAATATGATCTTTCTCCTCTTCATTATTTTTCTTTCAGAAGTAATTTTAACTGTTTCATTGTTAAAATGCATAGACTAAGGAAAAATGCACTGCAAAAGTGAAAAATATAATGTGTATAAGTGTTATGCATACATTGTGATCTTTGGTAATATAGAGCAGTAATGATGATTTTTAGTAAGTATGGTTTTGTTTCTTTTAAAAATATATGTAGTCTTCCTCCCCACCCACAGCATTGATATATTCTTGACACACAAAATAAAATGCAGATGCAAAAGAAACTCAAATTCCTGCTCATTGCTTCTAAAATTTCCCCATTTCTTTAAATCATTTAATAGTATCTGTTCTTTATATGGAGCAAGAAAACTGTTAACCCATAATTATACCTCATCCTTTACTGTGAAAGTTTACAGTCTAGAATGAAAAGCATGATATGGTGTCTAATGTCATAAGAGTAAAATGAGTAATAGCTGTAGGATTTCTGGAATAAAGAATTTACTGAGAATGACAGAATAGCAAGAAGGTTGTTTACTGAAAAGAAGTAGACTTTGAGATGGGCTTGCAATTTGACTGGACTTCTGGAAGAAAAGTTGGAACACTTTTTTGAGCAATCAGTTTCTGAACTTCTGAAGATCCTTCTCTCTGACGTTCTCTCCTATGTTAGCAGTAGCTTTAGCTATACAGGAAAGATTTATTCAAAGCATGCTTGCAGGGAATTTACCTGTAGGGCTGCTTGAGGTTTGGCTTTTAGCTGGCATCTGGAGACTCAGTATTTGATACACTGATAAAGTGATTTTGTACACCAGTGGCACTGAGCACCAGTTTTACTTCTGGGAGTTTTGAGTTTCATTAGTTTGGATTTCTTGTCTATGCCTATCTGACCATCCATCCTCCAACAAAATCTTTGAACTCTACTGCTTTCTCTGGGCGGACACATTGATCACATGTACTTATTTTTCACTTCTGAAGCTTGGGTTCCCTTGCAGTGGCCTCTGTCAGAAAGCCTGTGCAAGGAAGCCTTCAGACTATAGTTTTATCCTTTTAATATTCTGCTCTATTGGGTTGTTCTGTCATGAGTACAAGTTCTATGATACCTTTTAGTGAATCATTGAGTTGTTTGAGCATTACCTTTCTCTTTACAAATGTTAGTCAATCAGACCCCTTCATTTTATATAATTTTGTCCTTCTTAAAATGAACACTGTATTGAATCATTTAATACAATTCACTTGTCACTCTAAAGTGAAAAGAGTATTATTGGTCACTTAAGTTTCCCATTGAGTCCCCAAGATACCTTTTGTCTTCTAACTCTGCTGATAGTTGTCAAGTGTCATTCATATGTTCCTCTCCTTTTATTACCATTCCCCAGTCATGTCCACCTATTCCCAATTTTAAAAAAAATACCAACCTTCAACAAATAGATTATTTGGTATCTTTTCCCATGCAGTTAAGCTATCTGAAAGAGATTCCACCATCTTCCCAACTACCCACTTCATGCACTTTGTAGTGGTAGGTTATTTTCATCCTGAAATCCATAATTTAAATATCTTCCTCTCAAGAAGAACTTTTTAAAAACATCCTATCTTAAACAGCATCTTCTACCCTTTTTTATTTGCTTTCATGGAATTCTAATTATTTGTCTAACTTGCCATTTATTAGTTTTTAATTTTATATACATATATTGTTGTATATTTTATATTTCATCAGTGGCCTATAGATTGCATAAAGGCAAGGACCAATCTGATAAATTGTGAGTACATGGTTAATCCTCTGATTTAGTTTCTAATCTAGCTCAGAAAAGCATTTAATAGTTACTAAATACATAAATATAGGAGCCAAATTTCTCAAAGCAAAATGACCACAGTGAGGAGAATAAACTGAAAAAACCTTTAGAAGGGGAAAGTATATCAGATAACTCATTCTATGCTTATTGTTCTGGCAATTTGGTGGTCATATCAATTTTCTTATAAGTATAGTTGGTTCTGTGCCATCTGCCAAGTAGTCTTGGACCGAAGCTTAGTACTTCAAAGGGGTGTGTGTGTGTTTGTGTGTGTTTGTGTGTGTGTGTGTGTGTGTGAGAGAGAGAGAGAGAGAGAAAGAGAAAGAGAGAGACTTAATAAAATACAAGAAAGCTAAGTGTAAAATCAATAGCAATAGCATTTCCTCCCTGGGGAAATGCATGTGGAACATGCAGAGAGAATTGAAGGGACTGTTGTCTTCAGGTATGTCTAATAGAGTTCCAAATGCAATTCTCCTCTACAGAGGTGTCCAAATGATTGAAGTCAAAATTTGATTCAAGTTTGCCATGACCAAAATATTTTTTGAGAATCAACTGATAATTTTTATTAGTGGATTTTCATAAAAGTCTGCCCTGTGCCCTGTGCCAGTTTTCACCACTAACCCCAAACTGACTATGGGTAACTTTTCCTTGCAAGCTATTTTTTTTTTCAAAGACAGATTTCAGTAAAGCTTTGTGTCAGTGAAAAAGCTGGTTCTGGAAAATATTTTAAATATCAATATCCATAATATTTATACTTGAAGTTATAAAGTATTTTGTCTTCCATTGATAGCAACTGTTATAAAAAATCTTTCCAAATACATAAAAGCACATAATCTGTTCATGTATATTTTAATAAAATAAATTCAAAGAATAACCTTATATGGCTCCAAATTTCAGATATAAATACAGTCAAATTCAGTAACCTTGACTCACTTTGCAGATTTTAGCCAAGGTAAGATAAGAAACTACATTAAGTCAGTATTCCAGAAACTTTAAATATTTTGTTTAAGAGTTAGTTTTGCAAGGCATACCAACTCTATCAGAGAAATCTGGATTAAAAAAATAGTTTTAGAAAGTTGGAAGCAAGCTGTTACTTTTGCAAAAGACATGCTTTGAAAAGAATAATATTTACATAGTATGCACCATACATATATTATATGATTCACTAGACACAAAGTGGGCACTCAAATACTTGCTGATTATTTAATTTACTCAACATAACCAAAATTATATTTTGAAAGGACATAGGATTATTTTTTTTTTAAAGAGGAATGACATGTTGCCTCTCTATATTTGACATTACAGAATATCAAATCAGAACTCCAGGATATTTTATATTTATGCTTGAAAATAGTCCTGCTGTGTTCATTAGAATGCTTGTTGATAAATGCCATGCTGTTTTTTTTTAAGTAAAAGTATTCTGAGCGAAAATATTGCATGTTCAATTACAATTCAGTGAAGAAAATACTTTCTTCCTTATTTCAAATGAAAATAAAATAACAAAGAATTATAAATTGATTTTTAAGTGGTCTCAAGAAGGAATTAAAATAATGGCTGGTTGATATGAAGAAACTGACAGAGAGGATTCCCAGATGTGGTCAGGAAAGCATATTGGGGGCCAGTCTTTAGCATACAAAATTCACTTTCACCAACTCTTGAGTTCTTTAAAAAGTTTCCAACATTCTGATACTACTTTTTTTCTCCAGAGTTGGAAAACCATACATGCACTGTAAATCTTTCTTGAAGATCATCAAGTACACTATTATCTGGTACATATCAGCACTTCAGTATTAAATACCAATGAACTCCTTTCAGTACATTCCAAATAAAAATTCCTTGGGCTAGGGAACTTTGTACATACCCATCAGTTCTTATTATGAAATGAGTGATAGCAGTTAACATTAACCTTTATATATTTCCCTTCCTACCTAACTTGAATAAAAAGACTGAAAAGGTAGTTAATAAAGAATGAGGAAGGGGTATAGTAAACAACAATTTCTAACAATGCTTACTACATGTAAATTCATTAAATGATATAGTCTATAATAATTCTTCTTAAATACAAAATTGTTTACTTGCTTTCTCAATAATTCATTTGAATCTCTGAAGAACACCTGTAAATTATTATGGTCCTATGAAAACTCCAAATTTGGTCTCCCCATACCTTCTCATCTCAATAAAAGTTATAATCTCTGTATTTGCTGAAGCCATAATCAAAGAGTTATCTGTATTCCTTTTCTTCATCTCTTCTCAACCTCCAAATATTTTTTACCAAATTGTCCTTCAAAATATGTCCTAAGTCTTTACCCTTGGCATCTCTTCTATTAACAATCACAGCTATTATAATTTCATTTTTTCCTACCATCATTTTTCTTCTCATCATCATTCTACACATAAAAACCTAAGAGATATTTTGAAACTATAAATTAATACAGTTACTCAAATGTCTCCAGTGACTACCCCTAGTGTTTATAATACAATCCAGATAGTATTATTTGTATTAATGGCTATCTGATCTCTTCCTCCCTATCTCCTTAACCTCAACTCACATCACAAGAACACTGGACTACTTATTCCTCAGAAACATTCAGCACTTTTGAAAATTTAGATTTTTTTATGCAAGAGATTTTGCTGGCCCTCAAATGTTCTTTTCCTTGCTCTTCAGGTAGCTATTTTCTTTTGCCATTCCATTTGAGCTTAAATGATACCTCTTCACTAGGGTTCTGCTCCATCAGACAGTTGAAGAAACTGCCTTGAAATCTGCCTTAAAGATCGCATCACTCAGTTTGAAAGCTCTGTCTAGCATTTGTCATATTTTCTTAATTATCTACCAGGATGTAAACTCTCTGAACCATAAAAATAATGAAAAATTAACAAATATTGAATGAATGGATGAATAAGTGAATATTTGCTTGCCTTATTTCTCCTACCAATTTTTAAGTCTTATGAAGTTCAGGTTGTGTGGCGTTTCCTATAGCATTCAACAAAACATTTTGCACATACTTTCAATCAAAAAATAATTTTGTTTAAATGCTCTATCTCAGTTACAGGAAGAGACTTCAGTGCAACAGTGTTTTCTTGCACCATGTGTCAGCTACAGTGTTACTAATTTTAGCAGATGTGCTGCTGAATAGAGAAACAATCTAAGAGCAAGAAGAGATCTTAGACATAATTTAGATGCATTACTTTTCTTTATCAACATAACACTGATGTGAAAGGTTACTAACTTGCCTTATCCCTTTCAAATATATTTAATAATCTCTTACAAATCTTTATACTTACATTACTAAAAATGTTTTTAATTTATCTTATTGCTACAGTTATGTAAAATTACTTGTCACCTAAGTTATGATTAGAGAAACATTTAATTTACAAAATAGAACTGAATAAAAATATAAAAATGCACAATTCATAGCAGTTTTTATTTTAACTTAATCAGATTAGTGCTGCATAAAAGTTACTCCATAGTTAATTCCTTCTCAAATTTTTCCAACTTTTAGCAGTCCATAAACAGAACACTGTTATCTTCTGAGATGATTCAAGTTTTCAGGCAAAAGTTGACAAGTTTCTGAAGCTTGCTTCCGGACCTAATTCATTTGAAATTGACTTTTAGACGCATATATGTTAGCACTGTTGTTGCTACTGTTTTTGTTTGTTTCTTCTTCCTCATTGGGACAAACTACATGTGTATTCCTTCCTTTTTTAAAATTTAAACTTAATTTTTTATTATTTATTTTATTTTACATCATTATCTACCCCAGGGTTCTCCCACTACCTTATCACCTATGAAAGATGGATCTTAGCTTTTTTGCCCCTCCAACACTTGCCCCCTTCCCTCCTCATGCTCTATGCTTCAATTTTGCTAAAAATTAGTTTAAAATTTTTCTTGCTCTTTGTTTTCCCAATTTTTACAAAACAGTAATATATTGATATGATTAAGTGTATAGTCTTTATATGTTTAAGTGTATAGTCTTTACTTGCACTTCAATTTCTGTCATATAAAGCAATATTCTCTTCATTTGAAACCCCTAATAATCATCACTGAGATTCCTAGAAAGGGAACTGGAAAAGTCATGTAAAGAGAACATATGTTTCAACATTCAGAGAAAGAGATGTAAGACCAAGAGATATAATAGTACATGGAGAAGTGTGAGTTAAAGTATACAATTCTTCAAACACTCAGTCCAATTCTCCTTTCAATTTGTGTCTTGATATACTACTTTATCAAAATGGACAATATCAATAATGGACAATAGATTCTCAGCTCTGAGATTAACTCTGCCAGCTTTGTTTTCTATCTCTCCCTCTTCCCAGCCATCCCACCTCCCCCCTCCATTCTCTCCAATATTTTACTTCTTTTTTTTGTAATTGCTTAATTTAATACATGGATTTACTAAGACATTTATTAATGTGATCTAGAATAATTTTACTCCAAATACAGCTCTAATGAAGTCTAAATTGGAAGTAAATGGATAAATAGGCAAATGTTCACTAAATATACTGTGTACTGAATAAGTCAGGTAGCTTAAAGAGAAAGAAAGAGAAAATTGGTGCATTAATTTTTGAGAAGTATAATGGGAGTGTAGCATTAAGCTAGGAAAGTTATAAGCATGATCTGATTTTGGCTTCTATCCAAGGTCAATCCATGTCATAAATTACTCTAAGTTATCTATTGTGACTGGCCACTGCTAAAGGAAAGGCTTTTAGTTTCTCAACTGGTTTAGGTGGAAACCAACAATCATGATGGAGACCAACAAGTCAGGAGAGGCCCTAATATTCTTTATAGTATTCAAAATATAGAGTCAATTTATATGAGGTTAGAACTGTTAAAACTGGATCTTATCTCTAGTTTAATACAAATTATGCAATTAAAGTGTCTATTTCAGAAATTTTACCTGTGCCTTAACATTATTAAAATAAACTGTGAGAAGTTTTTCATTGCTTGAAAAGAATATAATCAGGGCCTTATATGCTAGAACAATTTTGTCATTCTTATTGCATCACTTACCTTACAAGGTAGGATAATTTTTTATTTTCATTAATATAGAAAAAAAATCCCTCTTTTTCAAAAGTAGAAATATCTTTTTTATTTTTCAGGGAGACTTAATCAACTTTCGAAGTGTTTATTTTAATTCTTTGAAGATAATTATGATTCACTTGATTGAGGAAACTAACTTTGATATTTTGGTTTGAAAGTTATTTTTCACCTGTAATTTAAACTCACAAATATATACATATATTTTCTTGGATTGAGAATAAAAAGAATTGAAAGAGGAATTTTATATCACTGTTATATGCTAATTTTCATAAACGGCGGTAATAATGTATTATAATATGCACGTTTCAGGTGTTCATTCTCGAGAATCAACGGGTTTATATACTATATTAAGTTTATATACAGTATATATAAGTAAGTATATATTAAGTTTATATATATTTACATATATAATATATACTATATTAAGCTGACAGTTTAAGTCTGTCCTTCACCATACCATTGTCTCCCTTTTTCTGATTTATCCATACCCTTCCCTTCCTTTCTGGTAATCACTAATTTGGTTTTATAACAGAAAAGTTTGTTTTCATTTTGTGAGTATATATGTATGTTTGTTTAATTTCATCTCTTTTTTAGTAGGATCAGGAGTTCAAGGAGGAAACTAGAACTTCTCTTATTAAACCCTTCATTTTACAACTAAGAAAAAAATGTTTATCAGGTTGTTGATGCCAAAGAAGAAACATTTGCTAGTTATTTTCACCTCCAGTGTGCATGTTTTGCAGCACACATTCCTGCACCTGCTGATATATTTGGGAATCAGAATCATAAGTTGAATCATGCATATCTTGTGGCATCTTGAGGCAGTAGTGTCGACATTAAATATTAGCACAATTGTCTTTTTTGCTGTTTTGATATATAGTAAATTCATAAACTCAAAACACTCATTAGTTGGGGTAAGGCTCTTACAGACTATTGGTATATGTAATATAGTAAAATTGCCAAAATAGAAGTTTGAAACATCATGGTAACTATTGGATGCACTATTTATATTTAAAAAACGTGCTTTAAGTGTATAGACAGATTTCTTAACTACTGAATATCTAAATTAAGTTTAAGCCCACATTTCCAAATCACTAACTTAAAAGCAAGAAGTTTCAGGGGAAGAAATAAATTAAAGTATATTGCCAGCTGTCCAAAAGAAATCAGTAATGCATCCTAAAATTATGTATTGGTGAAAGAATAGGATTTAAGTAAGTGTCTAAGTAACATTTCTATTAAAAGCATGTTTTATTTTGTAACAGTTACTGTTCTTTTGTGTAAACCATGCTTAATAATGTATGTTTGAATTATAAGTTTAGAAAAAGAAATGTTTTTCTCTATAACATAAAAGATTGCCAAGAGCAAGAAAAGGTTATTAAATTATAAACTTAGACCTATAATAAAATATCTTCCTACATGGATAATGCCCTGATTATGGATAGTTAATGAAAGAGATGCAGTTAGAATTCAAGAACAGTGTACTGACAGAATTGTTTCTTTTGGGGGAAAGTTCAGTTATTCTCGTAAGGTGTTTAATTTATTCAATGAGGCCCTTTCACATTATAGAAGTAGCCTATTTTACTGAAATTTTAGCAATGTAAATGTTTATATAATTTAAAAAATACTTTCATAGAAGCATTTGACCAAATATATGGGAACTGGGAACCGTGTCCCATATAAATTGGCACACAAAATTAACCATCACAAAAATTTATTTAAAAAATGTATAGTAGACAATATTATTGTGAATCTGAAAGTCAGAGAAATTTATGATAACATTATCTACTGTCAGAAAAAAATGTTAACTCATTCTCACCTTTCTTACCTAAGCAGTTCCATATAATTATTTGTGAAAAATACCAATTAAAGAAGTTGTCATTAAATAGAAACACATAAATCACAACATGCAGTAATGGTTTGAGAAAAATGCTGTGACCAAATGCTCTAAGGAAACAAGTCCTTTATTTCCTCTAGAATCAGTGGCTTAGTATTTGCAGCAATGTTACAGAGCACTACCATGAATAACAAGAATGTTATGTGTACAGATACACAAGTCTTTTACTAGACTATATACTTAGAGTATATATTTTGCAGACAGTACAATCAGATTTGCAGACAGACAGACAGATTTGCAGACAGCACAATCTAGTACTTAATTGCCTTGCTGTCTGAAAGGGAGATTAGACCTAAATATCAAAAACGGAATGACTTTGCCTTCACTCCTGTCTCCTCTTCCCTCTAAAATTCTCTTTTTTATTTTATTTTATTTTTTTTTTACATTCTGTAGCTCAGTGAAAGGGCTCCTCATCAGTCAGCCAAACATAACAAAAACTCAGGACACTTTCCTTTAGTCTTTCTGTCCCCTCACGACACCACAACTAATTGATCAATACATAGTGGTGAGGTTTATTTGTTTGAATTTTTTACCCTTTATTAGCTCTCAGTTCCTCTAACTCACTGCCTCTGTGAGAGAGACTATTAGCTAAAAACACTTGATTAATAGGCAAATGGAACTAACTCTGATAACAGTTTGACTCTGCAACTTAGTAGGTGGGGAATACTGGGCATATTATCTCACTCAAGCCTCAGTATCCTCATCATCAAATTATGGTTAATAAAAATACATATAGTCTAATATAAAACTGGATCATCTGTCAACAAACTTACCATAGAAATTAGTACAATTGACACTAGTAATTTTTTAAATAAAAGATTATTCTTATTTCTCTATACCTGAGTCATTGTTAAAGTGATAGAAGCGTAATAGGTCCCTGATGAGGATCTGCTTGTTGAAATTCTATTTATCTGTGATACCACTTTGGATCATTTTAGCTTATGCATTTGCTTTTGCTTAAATTTATCTGTTTTCAATGGTATCTTCCTATTTTGGACAACTGAAAATAGTTGATATAAAAATATATAAATGTCTTCATTTCTGTAGCATTATACCACAAAAAACATGCCAGTTCATTTCTAGAAAAAGGCAGTTATCAACTGGTTAGGTTCCTTTCTTTACTGAAATACATTCTCCACAAGATTGAAACCATTCCATTTGTTTCTCATTTTCATCAACACACTGCAGCTATCCTGGAGATCTGTGTCTTTAATTACTGTGCTTTGTATCCATCAGACTGTAAGAACTAAGCACCAGGACAAAGCAAAGCTGGGAAGAATGTCTTTGAATTCAAATTTCAATCACATTGTTGTTTTAATCATGAGATTAAAGATGTGGACAAATAAGAGCTAATGTGGGACCTGGAAACAGTGAGAATGGGGTGTTTTACAGATGTTTAATAGTTACTGAGAATAGCAAAAGTTACTGAGAATTACTGGGATATACCAAAAAACTATGCCTATTATCTCTCTGTGAATGCCTCTAAAGCAGCATTACCAAGACATATGGAACAGGTTTTTCTCTCCCCAAAAAGAAATTAAAATTTACGGAGAGGAAGTAGAATGAGCAGACAGAGAATTCATTTATTATGTGACTCCCGCGGACCGTTTTACTCAGTGAACGAGTCTGAGCAAGCACCCACGCAAAAGTGGCTTTTATAACTAACTAACTCAACCATATGTTTAAAGCATTTTAAGTTTCCCTAGAGTTGAACTCTCTGAAATACAACTGAGATCTCTTTAGTTAGTCCAAAGAGGTTTACTGTAACTTTAAACAAACTTCTTACCGTGAAACATTTTTAAAGGATCCAACGATACAGTAAAGAGTTCAGATTGTACCTTAAGTCCCAAATCAGCAGAAATTATTGTCATGTTTTAATTTTTTTTTTAATCTCACTTAGCACTCTTGAGGATAACTGGCTTTATTAAGTTAGAAGGTGAGGATCAAAAAACCTTTTTAATGGAGGATCTTTTGTTTCTAAATAACACACACTCATAAACAGGAGTGATCCCCAGGCGTAATACTTTGTCTTTAGAAAATGTCAATTTATTCTGGAAAAATAAAGATTGGGTGAAAAGCAAAGAAGAAATATATTAAGCACTGCTTTACAACATAAGAAAAAAAAGATATTTAGTAGTCATTCATGTTCTCCAAATGTCTGAAGCCAAACCTGTATTTTAGTTGTCATGTTTTCTCCCCTCCATGTAGTCACACTTGATTATTGCCTTCAAAATATTCTTTTTTGGCAAACTTCATTTTTAGCAGCAGGAGGCAAAGTAGACATTTTAAGCAGCCATTAAGGAATAAGGGTGAAATATCTTTAATTTAAAATTCTGAGCTATTGCTTTAATCATGAGATTAAAGATGTACACTGGTGACAGAATGGGGTGTTTGCAGCTGTTCAAAAGTTTCTGAGAGTAACAAGCAGAGGTATGAAGAGACAGTAGCCATCTTTAACAAAATAGAGATAAAATAGAAAACTAGTCTATTGGTAACTGTATTTTTCTAAGTGCACTATAAATGGAGTTTAGTTTTTGAAAATAAGGAATAAAGACAATTCTAGCTTTTTACTTCAACTGTTGTTCTTATTTCTATTTTCTCAAAAGAGAAAATGAGAATACTATTCAAAATAAGACTGGAGTAGTTTCTGCCTTCAAAAGGATAGCATAGTTTATTTTAATGAGAACTGGCATCTTCACCCTCTCTTTAAACTTAGAGAAACTTGTAGGAAAGATTGAAATTTTAAAGTCTTCACTATTCATACTGTGCTACAAAAACAAAGAAGTCATCGAGGGTTTTACCTTTAGAAGGAAAGAAAATCTGGAATGGTGGAACTTTATTTTAATGAGGGATTTAATAAATTTTTAAATATGCAAAGGCTGAAACTGAGATGAAAAAGGGTTACAGCAGGTCTTTGGATGATATTATTTTGCTCCAAATTGTTCTAACATTGATGAGAAAAAAAAAAATTTATTCCCATCTGGGCTCCCTATGTGGATTTTCTTCATTCTCCCTGTATCTGTGTGGGCTTTCTATGGTTTCCTCCCACATCCCAAAGACATGCAGATTAGGTTAACTGGCATGTATGTCTGTATTGTTCCATTGTGACTGAGAATGGGTGTGATTGTGATTGCTATGGAAGGCAGTCATAACCAGAGTTGGTTCCTGGATAGACTCCAGTCACCAGTTACTCTGAACTGGAATAAGCTAGTTGGAAAATGAGTGAGTAAATGCAAATTATTGTTTAATATCAGAATTGTCTTGGGATCTTTATTTAGAAGTTTGTTGAACACAAGTATGCTTTTGGATAGTAACTAATTGTACCAATTAGGTTATGGTAAAATTAGTTCCATTATATGTTGTTTCATTTGAAGTTCCAGTGCTCCAGGAACCCACTGATGATATGTGAAGACTTATTCTTTAAATATCAATATATGTAAATGTGATAGATTGTGTTTTTTAGGAGTATCTGAGGATATAAAAGTGCACACAGAATGGAAAATCAGAGATAAAGAGAGGATAGTTGTTTTAAATATGTTTGAAACATAAAGAAGGGTACTAGAGCCAGCCAAGGACAGTAGAAATAGAGATTGTAGGATCAAAGCACCCAACTGACTGGTGAAAAAACTCCCATTCTGATGTGCTTGAGTCAAGAAACAGTCAAATTTTAAATCTGCCTCAAAGTGTATTACTTGGTGCAAATTCTTTTTTTTAATTAATTAATTTTTTTGTGGGAAGAAAGCAAGTTACATAGATAGATATACATATTGCAATACCATAATTAAAAAATTTTAACCATGCAAAATAACATATTATTTACTCATGTGTGATTTAAAAGATTCAAATACCACTGGAATGGCAAACATCAAATCCAGTGTACTGATTATTATTTCTGGGAATGTATAATGGGGAGTAGGAAAGAAGAGATATCCACAGAGAATGTCAACTATCTCTGTGATGGTTTTTAAAAATTTAATTTAAAATTTTTAAATTTGCATATATATATGTGTATTTATATTTATATTACATTATTGTGTACCCTGGGGCTTTTACACTTCCTAACACCTGTTAACCATCCTACTCTTTTGTGCCCTTCACCTCCTCCACTTTCTTCACCCTCTTCCTCTCTCACTCCATTGTTCAGTCCCATTGGTTGTTTTTATTTTTCTTATTTGTTTGTTTGTTTTTCCCTATAGCCATCATATAAGTGAGACCATCCTGTATTTCTTTTCTTTTGGCTTATTTCTGCTACTATGAGTCTTTCTAGTTCCATCCATGTTCATGCAAATGACATATGTTTGTCCTCTTGATTGATGCATAGTATTCCATCATATACATATACCACATTTTTTCCAGCCAAGCATCAGTTTTGGGGCATTTTGACATATTTTAAAGAGATAGAACAAAAATTACTGAAATTCATATGGAACAGCACAAAAGACCCCAAAAAGGCCAAAACAGAAGAGAGAACGGAGGTATTACTATTCCAGACTTCAAACTATACTACAAAGCCATAATACTTAAAACAGTATGGTACTGGCACAAAAACAGACAGACCAATGGATCAGAATTGAATACCCAGAAATAAAACCACACATAATTGGTCAACTAATCTTTGACAAAGGGGCAAAAAACATACTCTGGAACAAGGATAGCCTATTCAGTAAATGGTGCTGGGAAAACTGGATCAAGACATGTAAAAAAAT
>PVHY01000169.1:197268-296636 GCA_004024945.1 Uropsilus gracilis
AAAACAAAATGAAACCCAACTGACTGGGAGAAAATTTTTGCCCTCCAGAAAAGTGACAAGGGTCTGATAACAAAGATCCACAAAGAACTCCTACAATTCAACAAAAACAAAGCAAAAAACCCAGTCACAAAATGGGGAGAGAAACTAAAAAGACACTTCACCAAAGAGGAGATACAGATAGATAGGCATATGAAAGAATGCTCCACATCACTAATAATCAGGAAAATGCAAATTAAAATCACACTGAGATACCATCTTACACCAGTAAGAATGGCCCATATAAATAAAGTGGACAAGTGTTGGCGCGGATGTGGAGAAAAGGGAATTCTCTTACACTGCTGGTAGGAGTGCAAACTGGTCCAGCCACTATGGAAGACAGTGTGGAGGACCCTCAAACAGTTGAATGTGGAATTACCATTTGACCCAGCAATCCCACTACTGGCAATCTACCTAGAGGTCATGAAAACACTAATTCAAAAGGACTCCCGTGCGCGCATGTTTATTGCAGCTCTGTTTACAATTGCCAAGATTGGTGCAAATTTCTATTGATTTTTCTCTCTTCATATAATGTACATAATGTAGGCAATTAACCATGTATGCTGTTAGGAATAAAAAAAAAAATCTTCCTAGCTTGGGGTCACAGCCAGGATTCACCATTGTATACTATTATGCAGTTTGGGGTGGGACATAAAAATGCAAACAGTATCATTTATACAGCAAACATTCTGCAGATTATAGACAAACCCTATCCTCTTGTTTGAAATGTAGGCTATTATTAATAGACATGACATCCATACAAAATGTACAGTATTTACCTTCAAGAGAAAACACAGTTTGTAGAAAATAATTGCATTTTTTAATCTTCCTTAGGCATCTAGGATACAGACAATCAATTTGTTCATTGATTTTAATCTATGGAAGAGATTAGATTTTGACATTCTCTTTAAACCAAGGTTTATGTAAATGTTCAAATCATGTGTCAGTGGAGGCAAGTTTTATTTATGAGAAGTTTTTTGACTTAACAAAGTCAGGGAAAATAAGAAGTACTCTGGCTTCATATACTTGGTCAAATTCTTAGCAATTCCCTTGCATGCCCTTGTTTTGGAGAAAGTGGTAGTTAATTATTGGAATTTTGTGACAATTAAATGAGATTAATATGTGATGAACAATATGCATAAAATTAGACAAATTACACAATTAATTATTGTCAGTAGACTTTGAACTAATTATAGGAGAGCTCATAAAATTGCTACCTAATTAAAATTTTCTCAATGTCCATAAATGATCCGTGAAAGAGCTAGCACTCTGTGATTTCTTTCTAGGTTTGAGAATGGTACAATTTCTTTTTGGTTATAAATGATTTGACCTCTATAGTATTCATCAAGTTATAAGCAGAGGGAAGCAAAGTGTTTATATAGGCAAAGAACATGTATATAAGAAGAAAAAGTCATTACTGAACACTTAAATGACAAATGCTAGATACCATTTAACGTATCAGTCCAAGATTGGTAGATATTTTCACAATAGTCAGTAATATTTCAAGTGGTGTGGGCCAGATGATTTATGTTGCAGTTACTCACCCCTGCATTGTAGTACAAAGGCAACCTCTGTCATGATGCAGCAGTTCAAGAATACCTTATTTATAAAAGAAGGTAACTGGTCAGACTTGGTCTTGGGCTGTAGTTTGCCAACTGCTGGGGTATAGTAAAAGTAAAGGTATAATTCTGAAAAATGGAATATTCTTAACAACATCAAACTAATGTAAAACGATAGGATTTAAAAGATCTTTGCAAGTTAGTGTAAACAAGAATTCTACTAGAAATTAAATGTTTATATGCATCTATGTCTGTATGTGACCAACATTTATTGGAAACTGTTGAGTCCAGGTGTTCTATTAAGTAAATAAAGAAGACTACTAGTATAAGACCATTGCTTTTTGAAGAGCAAACATGGATTTATAATAACTTATTGTTGACTTCAACAAAGTAATAATGGAGCAGCAGAGAAAAATTTAAAGGCCCAATAAGAATGATCAAAGCATTAGAAAGCTTTCTTTATAAAGATATACTTAAATAATTAGGACTCCACAATCTGGAAAAAATAAGAATTGATGTGTCTGAATTTAATAGAACTAACTTCATAGATGGTAACAAGTTACATGTGGTTGCAACAAAGATAGTTCTGCGAGTCTCTTCCATTGAATGTTTTTATGCATGCTACTCCTAGAAAAAGACAAACAATTATGTAAAAAGTGTAAAAGTAGATCACTGATACTCCACAATTCATCATAAATCATTCATTTTTTCTGTTGCTTTTTACTTTTTGCACTGCTTTTTTCCTAATTGATGTGTAATCCTTAATATTGTAGTGTATATATATATATATATATATTTGTTTATGCTACAGTTACGATTATACTTGAATTCAGTTTTGGTCTTCTATGATTTTACTTTCCATCATACAGTATATATTGACTTTTGATGCCTTTCTATTTTCTCTTCTTGTTTTCAGTAGACTTCTCTCTCCTAAGATCTAGATATTTATTTCAAACATATATTGCATTTTTTGTTTTTGTTTTTTTTTGACTAGCCCATAAATACCATAAACTCAGTGTGTCCTGGAATTACTATAAGCTTTAATAGTAATACTAGTAGCTTTAATAGTAAAACTATTAAATTCTTCACACTTTATAATTTCATCTGGTATAATTATCAAACTCTCAAGGCAAGAATCAGTTACTATAGATTCTTATTATACTTAGCTAACAACTATGCATTAGATCCTGTTACTTTTACCTACTGGGAGCAAATGCCTTAATCTATTTGATAATGTTGCTCACATAGCTACAAAAAATGACCTCATAGCATCCCTATCTTCAGTCCATTTTCTTCCTTGCTGCAGTAATGGTCATTATCAATGTACATCTGATTATATTATTCTCAGTTAAAATCTCCCAGTGATTCTCAGAGGTAAACCACACTTTTTTTAAACACAAGTAATAGAAATAGAAGTTAAGCTAATATATAGTAAAGGAAAACTAGCTGACTTACCAATTTAGTAAGATGCAGTAGAGCTAAGTTCTTTGTGCAAATGATATTTAAGGTATTTATTTGTTTCTGTTTTTGAGTATCTGCCATTGCTCTCTTTGCTGCTCTCTCTTTGCTTTCCCTCCCTCCATTCACATTTTCCTTTTCTCACTTTCTCCATTCTTTCAGTTGTTGTTACATCTTGTCATTAAAACACTATTTGAAAAGCTATGTATGCTTCTATCTTGTGACAAAAATGGGTACATAAAAAAGAAAACAAATTTATTAGAAAAAGAAGATTAATGATCTGAGCATTGCTCAAGCTAATTTTGCAGATATATTTGTGCTAACCTAAACCCCGTTTGAGGCTCAGACACTCAAATTATTTTTTATTGATTTCCATTATAATTTGAGTCAATTAATGAATATCTTTACTTCCCAAATTTGCTTATTCTAATTCATCTTTATTTTTTCAGTTTTTTTTAAATGAGCAAGTGAATTAGGCAATAAGTACCATGAATTTCTCTAATCATATCTTATTAAGAATATTGATAACAATAATCATTATATGGTTTCTATATCTAAAAAGTATATGCCATATTCACAATATTAAAGTTGCATATATAGCCATACATGCACAATATTATTTCATATATCCCAAATTAAATATTAGTGCTCAGTCAGTTCTGAGGGCTGTGGGTATTGTTAAGCTGTTTAAATATTAGTGCTCCGCCATAGTATCTAGTTACTCCTATAACTAGATATAACAGCTATATCTAGATAAATCTTTTGGGTGCTAAGTATTACGAGAATTCAATACATTGATAATAAGGAAGGAAATTGCTACTCTTAATTCAAACTGTAATTCCAAGATATTATTTATTGCTTTTATATCTTACAGTGAAATAGTAGCCCTCTGTTATGTTGTATATGAATAAATGTCCCTATTGGACACCAGTATAAGGAAGGGATTAGTTCCCTCTCTGGTGCAGTCTTCTCAGGTAGGAAAAGGAGGTATTACCTTACTTGTATAAGAGTGATGTTTCAAGACATTTATTGAAGTTTCCATCTCCTAGGTGATATACATATATATATATATATATATATATTTTCCATCTCCTAGGTGATATACATATATATATATATACAGGGAAGAAGTGTCTGTGATTGCCTTTGTGGTAGATCTCCGTGATGATTGATCCAGGAGACAAAAATAAATAAATAAAATAGTGTGCCAGTGTTTAGGATGTATTGGTTTCCATGGTGATTTATATTTTTATAGACATGGTTTTTAGTTTTTTTTCTCATTGAATCTTGAACCACTCAAATTAAGAATATACCATTAACATTTATAACTGTCTGAAATTCTGTATTCTTGACAATGTTTTTAAAGTTTTCTTTAAAACTATCATATGTGCACATGCTCAAAGACCAAATGTTTGAATTCTCCCAAATACATATAATATGAAATACAACACTAATTGTCCACATCTTTACATGTATGATAAAATTATATCTACAAGGAAGGACTTTATTTAAAATGTTTTTCTTTTCAAATGGTTATTTTCAGATAGGATACAGACTGAATCATCTATGAATATCTAATGCTGTAAAGACATTACTACACTAATCATTATTTTCCTTTGATTATTTAGTATTTTAGTATCCTTTAACTGCAGATATTTAGTAAAGATATGTAACTTTCTTTTCTCTGATTATGTTTGTCATTCTTATTATAATAGTGGGGAGGTTACTGTAGAATTGCTATGTTAATATTTGCTAAGATTGGATATATATAGTAGAGATATGCATAGACTTAATCATGTTAGAATTTAAAAGTCATAAGGATAGTTGAGCAGCAGATTATTGGATGTGGAACATAGAACTTAATAACTCTGTAATTACATTTATTTTTGAAGTAAATGCATGATGACAAATTGTTGGGGATAAAATGTAGTTCTAAAATACTGACACTCAATTTGGAAGATTAATAACTAATAACAACAGACATTGTAGAAACTTTGATAATGGTAGTAAATGTCACATCACATTAGGGAGATATATGTTTTCAAACAAATTTATTAGAAAACACTGATTCTAGGAGCAATTCAAGGAATTTAAAAGCATTAGATGTGGCTTTTATTAACTTTACGTATATTCTAACTACTAAAATTGTATTAAAAATTAAAAATTATAATTAAATCAATTTGAGTACTTTAGAGAAAGTCAATAGATTAACTTTAGCTGTAAAGTTAGCTGATATAGGGACTTGAACTCATTTTTGTGCAAACCTTAAGATCCTAATGTAAACCATATTATGATGTATGTGAATTACTATAATGTATGATAACTTTTTACTTGAATTCACATCTACACATAAGCACTCAGGTAAAATGTATGTCTGGTACAACTAAATTGCACATATATGTGCTATGTTCATTAAATATTCAGCAAGTCCCACTCATATGTGCTGAAACATATGCTCAATGCTAATAGTTTATTAGTAAGAAATAAGCACTTATATGCTATATTATGTTAATGTTGCTTCATTTTAATATTTAAAAATTCATAACCTTGCCTATGTATTATGATACATATTTTAAAATCTGAGAGAAATCAATTAAATTTTCACTTAGAATTCATATTAAAATTCCTAAGTCAAATTAGTTTATCAGTGTGTGATATTTGCAAAGACTTATTAAAATCTTTAAAAGCATTTCTCTATGCTTTTAAATAGAGGCTATTTCTAGATGATGCATAAGACACTGTTAACACCCTTGTTCTTAGTAAGAGGTCCTAAATTCTGGGTAGGAGGGAAGCTTAATTTGCTTTTTGTGTTATGTTCTATTGCATGCTGTTTTGCAACATGGTTATTGTCTTAAAGTTTTACCATGTGCCATCTGTAACTTTTTAAATTAATTGTACAGTAAATGTGGTAAATGTTATTTTTTTAAATGTCATTTGCAAGTACTTCATTGTGGGAACCCAAATGTCTTTGAGTCTATGAAAACAGTATAAAGTTAATTGGAACCTGAAAAGTAATTGTTCTTGTCAGTTAACTTTTTTGAAAAATTAATTTTTATTATGTTTTTCATTAATTTTTCAGACACTTATTTGCATCTTTGTATAACTTTTGGGGTACTTTTGCATACTTCCACATGTGCATATGGTCTACCTTTCTTTATTCTGTCCACTCTACCTTCCCCCTCATTGCTTCTCTAACTAGTATATTTTCAGAGTACACAGATTATTTTTTATGCTTTGTCAGTATACATCTGTACCTTATATTTAAGTCAGTAAATACTTATTGAGTAATTATATAGAAGATTCAAATATTCAGAGGTGACTTATATCCTAACTTTTGGTAGGAAAGGGAAGATACATAGTTTTAACAGAAGAATTAGTAGGATAGGAGGAATTAAATAAAATATTGCTTGACTAGATCATTTCTTTTTAGCTGTCTTAATTTTCTTTTAGTTGTGAAAGATTGATCAAATATTCACACATAGACTGTAAAATGAATATGCAATCTATTACTTTTTCTAAAGATTAGATTTTTTAATGTTTAATGCTATGAACATGGGAAATATTTTGATGGTAAAGCTGTTTTTTATACTGGCCCCTTAATTTACACTAAGTAGCCAGAGACAAACTTAACTTATGAAGGTTATAGTAGATAAAACATTACCAAAGTACATTTTCTGTATCAATAATAAATTCATTTATGGGACACAGACCACACAGTTCAGATACAGTTCTTAACTCCCTGATGTATTCTCACTATACTCCCTAAAAAGAGGAAGTATTATAGTGCACATATTACAGAGAAATAGTGAAGAAATATGCAGAGAAGTCACCCAGCAAGGAAAAACATCACGAGGTTGTTTAGCTCAGGAATTCACATCCCTAGTCTCTCCTTACAGGCACGAGCCACCGTGCCCAGCCTAGTCTCTCCTTAGATGCCTCCTTAATGTGATCCTTTGTCTACTTCAAGAAAAGCATTTTAGCCAGGCACGGTGGCTCGTGCCTGTAAGCTTCAGCCTATGAAGTGGCAGGGGCTAGGGATCGCAGTTCAAGTCCAGCCTGGGGCCCGTAGCCAGCCCTAGTTCCAAAAAATAGCTGGGCGCGGTGGCATGCACCTGTAATCCCAGCTACCTGGGAAGCTGAGGTTGGGGATTGCTTGAGTCTGTGATACCCCGAGCAACGAGAGGCTGCATTTCCATGGGCAAAAATAGCAAGACCTAGTCTCAAAAAAAAAGCATTTTAGCATTGGAAATTTGGAAATTTCCCATCTGAATTTCTATGTGACAAGTAGGGCAGTAGGACGGAGATGAACAAAGAACTGAACAGTCGCATACTATTCCTAAGACTTTGTATTAAAATATATTATTTATATTGTATGTTTTAGAAAACGAATAAAAAACTATTATGTAGAAAATGTAAAACTGACTTATTTGAGTGAAGATGCTCAAATGGTGTGCAGTCTCTTTCCTGCGATAATAAGTACCAAGACTTGCACTCATGAGCATATCTTTTGAAGACCACATGTGTTTTATTGGCATCTTTTCAGTGTGTACATGTGTGGTGCATCACATTGACAGATAAAAACATACCTTAAAGGCGGAAACATGGTTTGCAAAATAGTTATATTGAAATTTGTTCTGCTTCTTACCATCACCTATGCATCAAAAATAGTTGGCATAATAACAATGTCAGACAGCTGTGATATTTTAAAGTGTTTTTATTCCCAAACAACCTCCCACTGTTACTCCTTTTTTAGATTTTCTGTTTTTATCCACTTGTGCAAATGATTTATTACTTGAAGATGATATAGAGCAGGAGAAAATTATGAAAGAAATATGTGAGATTAGATAGATTTCCTAATACAAGAGTTATGAATGCAACTGATTTGCCAAATACATTTAAGTTTATACATAAATAATAATAGTAATAATAATCTGCTACCAGGAAGCCAGAGATGAGAAAGTCCAGATTTATTTGTGACAATTTCCTGCCATTTTTTAAACATAATTTGACTGAATCAGCAAAATATTTTTTCTATATCATGTAGCTTGGTAATGTTAATTGACTCTTTTCTCTTAGAATTTGAACCATAATAAAGAAGGCAAAATTGTACAAGTTTCTAGAGGCTAGAGGTTAAATAGTAGTTGGTAATTTTCTGTGCAAGGGTGACTGTTATATACATAAAAACAACCTTAATAAAACACACTGTCACTCAGTTCCATACTCTTGGATGCTGGTTGTGAAAGAAAATTAATCTATTGAATGGTGAACATAGTGTCATGATAACTAAGGTCAAATTTGTTTACTCAAGAATGTGCTTTGAATTTTAGATACTCAGCTGTGTTTACTAATAAACTGTGAAAGCATATAAACAAGTGGTCTTTGAGACACAATGGCTAGACTTTGTGTTTCCAAAATACTGGCTGGAATTACAAAGTTTATTCACAAAAGAAATACATTTTTGTTGGTTAAACAAAAGATTAGTAAGCAAGGGAGATGAAGTTATTCTAAATTTTGTGATAGTTTTGTTTGCACGCTATAAACATCCAAACTGTAAAATAGGTAATACTCCCCAAATTAAAAAATAGAACAGCGAATCAAATTTAATATGAAGATATATAACTAATTCACAGCTTTAAAAAGAATAAATGCAGTTGAACGTACTGAAATAATACTGTTTTCCAAACTTTTAAGACAGAATATGCTAAATGACGGTGACCAAAAAGCTCTGCCTTTACAGGTGGCTTGTGCTCTATCATCCTTTAAAGAGAAACTTTTCCAAATAGTCTATGAGATTATTGTTTCTATTCAATCATAACAGACAGTAAGATCTGTAAAGCCAATACTTGATTTTTATCTGGTGTTCTAGGTTTTGTAACTTAAAAAAAAATTAGTGTGTTATAAGCAGCTCTAAGTAGGTGACTGAGGTATTAATGTTTTATAAGTTACCAATAGAATGTTTTTCCTTTAAGCAATGTTTTGTAAGAAAATTTAGCTTTAGTTTTCTATTCAAGATAGAACCCTCTTTTTTAATATTGCTGAAGTGTCTTAGAACTCAAAACATTTATCATTCAAAACCCATTCAGAATTTCAATTAAAGTTACTTCTAAACAGCTACTCCATTTCTTTAGTTTAAAAATGAAAGAAAAAAAATTGAATTTGAAAGACTAAGATTAGCTACATTCATGGGAACATAAACTAGGTATGTTTAAAAACATAATTTTTGTAAGAATGTTTTCCAGTCACAGTAATCTGGATCCTTGGTTCATGATCAGAATTATATGAAATTTCCTGGACTCTGTTTTAACATAAACATAAATAATTTGGAGGGTCTAATTTTGTCTAAACCTTTGGAAAAGACTCTTGAATCTTCCATTTTAGTCTCTTGCAGCTAAGGTAAACAATTTTTGACTTTGTGATAAACCCCAAGGCAAATACCTGCATCTGTCTACTTCTCTGAGGTTGCCTCCAAATCCAAAACAGTGAAATGCATGGGGGTTTCTCTCTCTAGGATGAGTCCTTAACCAGTTGAAAATCAATAGATGGCAATTTGAGGTAATGGGCCATAAGGTGTATGAAAGGGAAGCCAAGAGATGTGATGTGGTTTGAATAATCCATATCAAGAGCCCTCTCATTTAACATACCCTTTATTGACTTTTTTGTCTCAATAAACTCATCCTTCCCTGACTTATGCAATTGGCTTTCAGCTTCATAGTTATATTATCAGCTTTATCATTTACACATGGCAGAAATGTTAATAGTCCTTCCTTATTGACGTTGTTCATAGCATCTTATAGTTAAAGTATAGTAGAGATGGAAGGGCAGAAGCTAAAAAAAAAAAAGATTTTAAATGTAATTGCTTCCTGTCTCTAGATGAAATGTTAGCCAAAAATACAGAAGACTTAGAAGGAAAGATGACTTTCATTAAATTTAGTCATATCTTGGCTTTTCATCAAGAGTTAATGCTATCCCTTTTCATCATGCAACAGAAGGCAGATAAAGCATTTCGGCAGGAAGTTTAAGATGGGGAAGCCCCATTATTTAAAGGTCTTGCTGCAACTAAATCTTATGATAATTGTGCAACTTTATTACTTAGAATGAAATGTTTACAGATGACAATGAACACCTACATAGTTACTATGAAAACAACATATTATCTGACAATACTGACTACTGGAAAATATCCGCTATTGCTATTTTTAGCTAATATATTTCCTAAAATATATATATATTTACCAATGAAAATGGACAAGCAAATATTACCATAAGATCAATGTAAGGTTTATACTTTTTGGTAAAAAAATGAAAGATACTTAAGTCAAAAGTGAGCCTTTCAATGTAATTTAAGATTTTAAAGAACAAGATACTTTTTTAAAGTATAATTTCTGTTTATGAAAAACTCAAAACAAAAAGCTTTTATTTTTTTCTTAGAGACACCAAATAGAGTGATAGGTAAACAGGACAAAAGGTTTTCCTTCAAAAATCAGGGCAACAGATTTTCTAGAATATCAATTTTATTTTCTGTGAGAAAATAAATTAAATTACAACATGTGTGACTGTTTGAGATGAGATTTTATTAAATTATGTAGATCCAAGATTTTTTTAAAAAAATCAACTTCTGACAACTTATGTCATCACTCTCATTTCATCCTCTCATTTCCTCATTATCTAAATTATATAAAACTTAAAATAACAGTCATTATTATATTTTTATTTTTCTCAAAAATATAATTTAAGATGCTTTGTGTTTGTTCTCTGAGGTTTCTTCAGGATGCCAGTAAAAAAAAAAAAATTCCTATGTAGTATGTGTGACAAAAAAGTAGTATATTTTAAGAAATCATGTAATAAAAACATATAGAACCTGATATTTTAAAATTTCTTATTTCTTAAAAACTCTTGGATCTAATAGTCTCATTTTGTTTCTTATCAGCTATACAATAATGCTTTGCTTTGCTCAAATTCTGAAGTAAATAGGAAGGTATGTGAAGAGTTAACTTTCATATTCTTGTGCACATTCAAGTTTTATACTCCAAAAACTGGAGACAACTTGGTTTCATTTTGATATCTAGTCTCCTCTCATCTAGAACAAAGGCTCACATGTTTTAAAAACATATATCTTAATGCATCAAAATATTACTTTTGAATTTTTGATGTTCAGGTATCACACTGATTTTATTGGTCCTGGACAATGTTTAAGTATCTCCTCACAGAAATGACAAATCAAATAGTAGATTTGTTTCAGCTACATAATTCCCATTTTAACGGGAAGGGATTGTTAAATAAAAATCAGTTGTTATAGGGAAAAATTATAGTGTATTGACTGGTTTCCTCTGGAAAAGAATCCATGTCATCCATGTCATAACCTTAGGAATTTATGAATGTGACCGTATTTGTTTATAAAGGTCAGGGAAGGAGGAGGTTCAGGTGTATTTCAGTATCTTAAGATGATACCCAAGACTATTCAGTCAAGTTCTAAATCTAGCAGCAATTGACTGTCATTATTAGACACTGAAGAGGATAAGACACTGAAAAGAAAGGTACAAAGAGGAAGAGACACATTGAACACAACTTGTGCTTAGAGGACAGAGATCTGGGCAAGAGAGACTATGCCCTACCTGGTTGACCATCCCAAACTACATGAGTGAAGGAACTAGAATTTGTAACCCTGCTAGTTGGGAATCAGAACTTAGATTCTACATTTTCCTGTATATGAATTGAGGCAAAAACAGGTACTGGAATTCAAACTAGTACCCTACAAAGATGCTTTCTTTTTCTTTGAAGACATATATTTAAAGGATTATGAGTTTCTGAAAATCAAATGGGCCACACTGGAGAATAACCAAATATACTAGTAATGAATAGTGCTGATTCTTCAGGTTTGTTTTATTGCTCTTAACATCAAAAGTACCTGGCATATGCTAAAATAAGATTTATCTTTCAAATTTAAATGAAGCTGGAGTCATACAACTAACCTTCCCAATGAAAACAGCAAAGGAAAGAAAATGCACTCACTACTTTATTGTGTTATTACTTTGACAAATAATTCAATAGGTATAAATATAATTCACCAACTGAATAAAAAGTTTCAACTGATTGTAGGTAGTTTAGTTTGTTAAATTTTCTCTAAAAACATATAAACTAATATTAAACCCTTTATATTGAAAACTAATTTTAACCCTAGCCTTATATGTATATACTCTTTAAATTATACTATACTAATGATTTTACTACATAATATCTTGATTTTGTTCTGTGGAATATATAACAACTAATAAATCCATCCAACAGTTACCTTACAGAACATAAGTTTTCCATGAATATGCTTGTGAATCAGTCAGATGGGCCTTAAATCCAATAACAACTGTCCTTTTAAAGAAAAGAAAAGATCTTTCACATCATTTAAGCTTCTTAAAATATAGAATATTTTAAATAAAACCTTGTATTGACATAAGTACACTTATATCAAATTTGTATAAATCAATAATATATAAATATTAGAAGATAGGATTGGTTTATAAGATATTCTCAGATCATTATACCTTTTGTGAACTCTATATAGGTATTAATTTAATTAAATAGTTACATTCAAGAAATATCACCAATAAATTGTTACAGTTACAATGTAGGTAGATGATCATTAATGCATTGATAAACAAAAAATATTTTGATTTATTGGTGGATACTTTTCTTAATACCAACAGAAATAGTTTCAGAGTCACAAACAGAACATGAATACATCTTTTTTGAAGATGTACATGGAGTTTTTATGTCTATATTCCTTAAAGAAATAAAATCATGACTTTCTCTTCTCTTTTCTCATTTATTAATACAAACTTAAATATTAATACAAGCATATAGCAACCACTATGGACAGATATATGGACATAGTCTTTATCAATTCCTTAAAATTTTTATTTTTAAAGTGAGCCACAATATGATCTAGCAGGCCCTAGGAGCAGGGTCTCAAAGAAATATTTTGACACTTGCATTCATGATAATACTATTCACAGTCATTAAGAAGTATGAACAACCTAAATAGTCACTGAGGGATTAATGTATAAACTAATGTGGTATACATATGGTATATGGTATACCATATGGTATAGTATTAAGTTTAAAAAGGAAGGGCATACTGTAACATGCTGTAGCATAAAACAACCCCGAGAACTTTATGCTAAATGTAATAATCCAGTGACAAAAAGATACTGTATGATACCATTTCTATGAGTTACTTAAAATATACAAATGAAGCACTCACCAGGTCCTGGGGTGGGAAGGAGGAGGGAAAGGTTGCCTGTTGTCTAATGCATACAGAATTTCAAACTGCAGGATGAAAATTCTCTGGATATCTGTTCCACAACAATTTGAATTTATTTAACACTATCAATTTTATACCTTAAAATGGTTAAAATGGTAAATTTTACAAAATGTGTTCCCTGAACCTGAACATTCTTAGAATATATCTCAAATTGCAAACTAATAAAATATAAATATATTTTTAATATATCATGTAGATTTCATTTTCACTTCTAGCAATAGTTTCCTAAATAGAAATTACTCCAAAGAGATTTTTGAACTAGTACTTCTTGAGAATGGCAGCAGTCCTGAAGATTAACAAAAAGAAAGAAACAGAGTGTGACCAAAAAATAGTATGATAGGATTTACTAGATTACATAACATTGATTATCAGCATAGCATTTGTGGATGAGATTGCTTTAGTGGAGGGAAAAATTTTTATTTGTACCCATAAGACTATTTCTTATGAAAAATTTATGCAAAATTACTTTCATAGGAATTTTTATATTCAGCTCTTTGGAGGAGAAATTACTCAGATAATCTCTTGTTTTGTCTTTTTTTTTTTCCTGGTTACTCAACATTTAAGCGTATAATGTACCCATGGTTATTTAAAAAAACAATATAAGATCTCTGAGGAAATGCAAATTTGTTCATGCCAATTGAAGATCATTAAATGTTAACATGAGTCAATGCTATTCTTATTCACAGCTTGTCATTTTAGTTATTAAATATCTTTGTATTTCAAGTGACTTTTTGACTGTAGAATAATATTAAGTAGAGACAGATCCAAAAAAATAACCTTTGTGGCTCCATACTGAGCTCTTGTGAAACAGCACTGCATATATCCGTACATTCACATTTTTAATGTATATTTACGTGTTATATATTTTGCATATTACACAAAGTATATGCAATATACATATTATGTGTTATATATTTATATATAACACATAATATATCTAAATGCAGATAACAGCTTCTAGAAAACCTGTTATTTTTGCAATTCATTTTTCTTTAATTGTAGAGAAATTGTTTACCATTTTCCCCTATGCCCTTTTACTGCTTGGTCTTGATGTGATGTAACTTTTGTTCTGCTTTCATATTAGAGTGATGCCAAACTTCCTATGTATAAATTAAGAGAATTGAAATCACAAACTCATATTCACTGTTGATATAGTCTATGGTTCTATAGCCTATCCATAATATTTAATAAAGAGCAGCTGGCCATCTTTGGTTTTTTGGCCCATGTTATTATGAACTTTATGGTGTATAGTATGATGAACTGACTTCTCTGCATTCTTATGCCAAGGTTACTCATGTAGCTAATATATCAGAGGGTGATTGACCTCTGTGAAATTATGACATCTTTGAGAGTAGACTTATATGTTACACTTCTTTATACTCTCTACAGAGCAGATGTATAATGAATACTTTTATTTTCATCACAAAAAGTACTTATGTGCTTTATAATATTGTACTAAGCATAAAATAAGTTTAAGTTTTTCATCTTTTTCTTGGGTAAATCATTACTATACCTTTTGGTTTGGGGTGTAATTTAAATCTAAGGAAAATCAATAATTGTCACTCTTTGCATTACTTATCCTTGTGCATGCTGGTTTACCAAATTCTTTCCTTACAAAAAATTAAAAAAGCTTTGAGTCACTAATGTTAAAATATGGTCTGGCAGACAAGTTGTTTATACATACTTAAAAAACTACTAGAGTCATTGAAAGGTAATATTTCTCAACACTGTCAAGATGTCAGATAAGCATTTTTGGTACAGACTTCAAAAACCCTTTTTTATTCTAGGTGGATATATTGTCACTGTGTCTATCTGTGTTTGCAATTTATTGTGTGCTTTTATTGAGGTATATTAGCTCTTCTGAGAGTCAAGTTCTTCGGTTGTAACATAGAGATGGTAGTATTTGTATTAAATTTTTGTTGAGAAGGTTCCTCAAGATGATGTATGTAAGCTACTTAGCATTATATGGAAGACATTCTCAATAAACTGCTCGATTAGCATTTCTGTTAAGCCCTAAAAGGATTCTAAGAGTGACTATCTTTACAGCCTGTTTTGTTTTTGTCAAATTAATTTGTGAGCACATGAATAGAAGGGTTACATAAGTAATAGAGAACCTGTTTGAGCATAAGTTGTAGAACCACAAATGTGAGAACAACAATAAACCCTAGGGAGATCAGCCTTTCTTTGTATACTCATCGCACATAGCACATGGCATACATACCTTGTACTGATGAGGTAATGAAAGCTGGGAGTTGCATTTCATTACCTTTGATTATAGTTAGGAGTCTTGTTTGCTGTTCCTGATTCTGTGTTTCCCTACCCAGTACTGTTTTTTCCATTCAGTCTCAGATATGAAAGATTGATATGGTGAAACTGGGGAGAAAGTAACAAAAAAGATCTAAAAATGGAGTATCCATGAGCTACTGACATAATAATGCTGTGCAACAACCAAATGCTTGGTGACAGACCACAACAAACATCTGTTACAAATCTATGGGCCAGTTATTTATGTTGGCTCATCTGACCAGTGCTTCTGATCTGGCTGGGTGCCCTTCTATAGCTGTGATCTGCTTGGGTCAGCAACACAGCTCTGTTGTAGACAGGACTGATATTGCTTAGGGATTCTCAGCTCTTCTCCACATGGTATTTCATGCTCTAATGAGGGAACCAGAGCTCAGTAGTGCGAATTGGCAAGAATCCAAAGAGGACAGACCCAACACATCTCATGAGACCTAGGCTTATTACTGCCTAGTGCCACGTATGGCACACTCTGCTGATGAAAGAAGTTACAAGACGTTAGTAACCAGTGGGGAAACATGATATTTAATAATAGAAAAAGACCTGTAAAATCCAATTGCTAAGGGATAAATGCAGAAAGTGAAGAATGGATATGAATTTTTTAATCACAGGAGATCTTTCAATCAGTTATAAAATTAATTTCCCCATCTTCTATTCTAGAATATTTCTCCCAATTAATAAGTTGTGATAACACTAATGTTAAGTTTCTGTCCAGTGAATATTATAAGAAAGCTTTAACATTCAAAAGGGGGAAAAAAAACAAAAACAAAATAGAACTTCTTAAATGTAAACAAATTCAACTGAATTGCAAAAATATAAGTAACACTTGTTGCTTTTCTTAACCACAAATTAACTATATACACCTTAGTCAAATGTGAGTGTGGGCTAACTCTATTATAAATTAAGATCAGCATTTGCAATCTCTGCCAACTGCCAATTTCTTAAGGAAGAAACAGACTATTATGCACCAGTGCTACTAGTTTTATCTAATTTGTAAGCTTAACCTTTTAGAAATTCATTAGGAAGAGTTATTATTGTAACCCTATTAATGCACAATAAGATGTTGAAAATTATTGCTGTGATTTATAGTTATATGTATTTTATACTTTTTATTTTTTTTACATTTTGTTTATGGGTAATAGCTGCAATTATTAAGATATTCATTAGTATTTTCAGTCTTTGTTAGTACAAAATCTATAGATTTTAGTTGAAAATGTTTATATAAGTAAATATCTTATGACTCTTATATATGAGGTGAAATTCCAGTCTTGTTTCTAACAGTTTTATTCCATTTATTTATAAGTAGTCATTTAAGGGGTTGGCTATAAAACTATTTATAATTTCCTCTTTAAATTTTATTTATTTTCCTTAAAATATACTTCTACACTTGACTTAGTCAAAAGGCCAAGAAGTGACAAAACAAAAAACATACAAGATACTACAACATAAAAGATACTAAAACATTAAGGTTCAATTTCTGGTTTAACTCATCAAAAAATACTTAATTCTTTAGAGTATTCTAGATTATTTTATATAGAAAATGAATTTATCTCTACAAAATGTTATTAAAATGAGCCAACATCCTTCAATTAAAAAGTTGGTAACATTTGATTGAATGTTATTTCTATAACAATTTTTCTACCTCACTATAAACAAAGATAAATGTTAAAGTATTCTTGTTAATATAAATCTGAAGATTATTTTAAAATAAATAAAAAATAAGTAATCTTGTAATAATGTTAAATCGCTATACCCTCAAAGATGAATTTTAAGAAGCACTGACAGAAATTAGACAAGAATTAAATGATTAGTATGCTTTAATAAGGATCTCAACTGAGGTTTTGAGGATTTAATAGTCTTTTTCACATCAATTGGCATTAGTAGAAATAGTATTAAAGTTAAAAGCATATATTGTTGAAAACTCTTAAGATGTGAATTACTGTAATATTAAGACTAATTAAAAATGAGTATTACTGTATATCAAATTTACATTTCCCTTATTCATTTACCAAAAGGGAATCAATTATAATAGAAAGATTTTCTGTTTTCCATCTTTATTTCTTCAGCCTTTAATTGCTTTCATTAATCAAAATATGTTTTTATCCCCAACTATGTATTTACAATAGGATGTGCTAAGTGAATTTCTAAATTTAACTAGTATCAAGTCTTGGCTACTGTGCTATTTCTAAAAGCACTGCAGTGCAATATTTTTTTCCTTTATTGATTTATCTATTTAGACAGAATAGGTAGCTTATATAAGGTGACTTTTTTTTACTGTGGTTTTTATTTCAGATAAAATATTCAGTATTTCAGTATTACATTACATTTTCTTAAATGCAATTAGATAAATTCCAATAACAACACCAAAAATCTCTAAGGTATTCATTGGAGTAGGGTGCAGTAATCTTTGCTGCTTTTCCAATAATGCATTTGGCACTTACTGGTTATAATAAACAGTTCTCTTCCTGTGCTTTGAGGAAATTTGATCTTTTGCTGAGGTGAGTATTGCCCCAAGGGTTTAAAAAGGATGGAAAGAATTTAGAAACCTCAAAGTTGGCTTGCATGAACACCTGGTCCATTATTTGAGACAATAAACGGGAAGTATGGCAACTTATAAAATACTTAATTCATTTCCAGACTACCAGTGTAATATACATGTAGTTGTTTGTTTTCCAGCTTACTACATGGAATGACTCTATGGAAGAGGATCCTCCAAATCTGGCTTGATTCCTCATTTCATATTAGAAACAACAGGATTAGTTGCCAATCTTTAGACCAGATCAGCTACCAGATGTTTATGATTGGAAATCGAGATACACAGATACCTGGGGAGAATTTGTAAAACTCTGCTCTTTGAAATTAATCTTATGGATGCTTTTAAATTTCAGGTGTATTTGTGAATTTTCAGAGCTGTGGAATTATATTTGACATTGAGATTCGATCTCTATTTGTTAGCTTTTACTGTGATGGTTTATGTTTGCTAAAATGGATATCATCTGTCTCATTGACTTTCTGAGTAAAGTTAACAGCCACACATGATAGGTAGTAAAGTAAGCTGTTTCATGACATATCTTTATCTTTCCAAAATGATGCTGATTCTGTTGAGGCTTACAGCAGTAAAAGTTGAGGCTTATAGCAGTTAAACAATTAGTTACCAGGGTAACCTAGTTTACTCATAGCAATCGTGGAATTGAAAGTTGTGTGACTCTAGATTTTGAGTTCTTATTAGCTGCTACACTCCATATAAATCACTTAGCTATATTGGAAGAGTCAATCACATAATTATTATCTTTATTCATAGTCAAATATCACGTCACTGAAAATGAATACAGATGTGACAGGACTTTTTGTATTGCATGGTCTATTTCCATTATGCTTGTTAGAACATGCCTAAACAAATAAAGGTTCATTTCATGAGAATTTTAAGTTCTGAATATTCATGGACATTTACTTATATCCTGTCACTAACAACAGAGAGCTAAATAATGAATTTTAATCAAAATTGAGTATTTATATTCCATTTTGTCAATAATTCAGTTTTTTCCCCCAAATAATATGAGACAAAAGCCCAACTGCCTTACCATAGGCAAAAGAAACAAGATCCAAAATACAATGGATTTTATCCATTCTAGACACATCTACAGCTGGCAGAAAAATGAAGGAAAACATAAACAGCTAGGACTACAGTAAACTAAAAATCTTCTGTATAGCAAAAGAGACAATTGGCAAAGCAAAAAGAAACCCAACCGAATGGGAGAAAATGTTTGCCCTCCATACTAGTGATAAGGGTCTGATAACAAAGATACACAAAGAACTCACACAACTTAGCAAAAAACAAAGAAGCCCAGTCAAAAAATGGGGAGTACTACCAATATACACTTAACATGGTAATATCCCCAATGGGGAAAGAGTTCCTCCAAAGAAGAAATACAAATGGCCAACAGGCACATGAAAAATTGCTCAGCGTCACTAGCAATCAAGGAAATACAAATCAAAACCACAATGAAATACCACCTTACACCAGTAAGAATGTCCCACATCAATAAAGCGGGCAACAACAAGTGCTGGCATGGATGTGGAGAGAAAGGAACATTCTTATACTGCTGTTGGGAATGTAAACTGGTCCAGCCACTATAGAAAGCTGTGTGGAAGACCTTCAAACTAATGAAAATGGAACTATCATTTGATCCAGCAATGGCTTTTCTGGGAATCTAACCAAAAGGAGACCTTCATACTTATACAAAGGGACACCTGTACTCAGATGTTTATTGCAGCACTATCTATAATTGCAAGGGCATTGAACAATCCAAATGTCCCAAAACACATGAGTGGATGAAAAAGATGTGGTATGTGGTATATATATACACATGGAATGTTACTCATCAATTAAAAATGACAAATATGATGCATTTGAGATAGCATGGATATACCTAGAATAAATAACGTTAGCAGAAACAAGTCAGAAAGGAAAAGACAGAAACCAAATGGCATAGGAAAAAAACAAACAAAAGGCCAGGAAGAAAAGTTAAAACAAGGTAACAACCAAACTAAAGCACACAACTGGGGTGGGGGAGATGAATGGGAGCTATCAGGGAGGGAAGGTGGTACGTGAACCCTGGGGAATACAAGATGTAATATATATATATATATATATATATATATATATATATATATACATATATATATATGGGGAATATAACTCTGGGGAATACAAGATGTAATATATATATGTGTATATATGTGTATATATATGTATACACATATATATATATACACGCACATATGTATACACACACATATATACATCAATTATTAAAAATGCATTTTAGAGTAATTGGGAATGATATTTCCAATAGTCCTTTCCTCTTCATACTGTTCTCTCATCCAACATCAACATTCTCTCATTCCACTTATAACTAAAATTTGAAACTACCAAGATACACTTAACATGGTAATATCCCTAATGGGGCAATAGTTCCTTGGAGAAGACTGTGGGTTTGGGACTTTAGCTGCCATTCTCTCCATCCCTGTGCTCAGAGATTGGGAGAAGGCTGTCTCATACTGAGAAGTTAAAACAGAAGGGAAAATAATACTTGTATGTTACTTTAAAATTTGAAAAGTTGTCAGTCTAAAAAATGGTATTCTTGTATTTATATCATTATAAAAACTCATGAGCTACACAAAACCTTAAAAATTCTATCCCCATATTTTTTAGATAAAAAACACCATTTTATTAGGTATATTGAGTTCTCTACAATAGATTTTGTTTGAATTAAAAAGAAAAGTCAGACAATATATACTTTGAATATATTATCATAATTTCTGTTTTTGCCTTTGTTACAAAAGTCACAGCTATCTAGTTTCTGTGGTAAATTATAAGAATGACCACAAATTTTAGTACATATAAATTTATATTTTTTTCTTTCTTAAATTGTGGTAACATCAGAAAACTGAAAATATAACTTTATATCTTTCTAACTTGCAACTCTTCCTTCAAGAGATAGATACTTTGAGCAATGGAAAATAATCTGATGAAAATAGAGACTTAAAAACTTTATTCATTGAGATATGCTCTTTTATTGCTCTTTGGACTCTCATGCTAACATATACAGAAGCCCAGGGTAGTCCTGGAAGGTGAGAAACCTATTTGAGTAATCTTTAGATCAGTCAACTTGGCAATTGTCAGACATGTGAGTGAGAGCTTCTATTCTGTCTTGCCTTTGCTAAGCCTGTTAAGAGGGAGAAATGAAGGAATCCAAAGAATTGTGAGAAATAATAAATGTTTGTTTTAAAATAGTTTGTTGTGCCACAAAAGATAATCAACACTGTTTCTAATTTTTCACTGTTGTTGTAGATATAGATCACTAAAAAAACCTGGATAGACCTTCTTGGAATTAAGAAAATATCCAGGAATGTAAAAATATGAATGTTTACACTATTCAGTAATGCTAGGAAGAAATGTAGTGGCTTTGTTTAGAAATACAATGAACGCTACTTCTTAGTTCACAGGGCAAAACTAGTTATTGCTTCTTGAGTTGCCAATAAGGAAAAGGAAGAAAATAAGTAAATTTTTGTTTATGTTGACACATCTGTATTGCAAGGTTAAGTATTTGATTTGTTTATACTTTCCCTTGGTTCAACTGCACTGTCTGAGCTTTAACAGGTTAGGATATTCCCTCAGACAGTGTCTAAGTAAAGGATTAACATTTGTGTAGTGAAACATAAATGTTCATGAATTGTATACAATATTTTAGCAAAAGCTCATTTAGTTTCAAACACATTAAAATTTTTTTGGTTTACAAAGTAGCCTTTTATCATCCTCCCTCACTGTCACCTTAGTCCAACTTGTTAGATAATAGGAATGCAATAGAAATGTAGAATTTTAGAAAATCTGATTAGTAGGTAGATAGTAACCTCTCTGTGTGAATTAAAGAAAATAACGGTGCTTTATCTTTGCTTATTTCTATTTATTCTCAACTTCTGCTGCTTAAATCTAAACTCTTTGTTATATGAGTTTATATACATATTCTGGTTAGATTAATTAAAAGTAGTGCTTGAAAAGTTCTTCTTTAGATAACAAAGTTCTGTGTGTTTGTAGTACAATTTTGTTCTCTTGTATGTATATAAAGTTTGATTTTTAAATCATCTGTTTTCCCCATTTTTGCCCTTTTCACAGTCTTATAAAACAAGCTGTCTCTTTCCCTAGGAATCCAGTGATTAAACATCTTAGCCTTAGAAGCAAACTTAGTTCGCTAGAGTCTGTATTTAAAGTAGATTTTGCTCCTATTTTTGGCATCTAGAACATACCTATAAAATTAGAGCAAGTTTTATGGTTATTTGTTCTTAATAATCAGTGCATACTATTTTTTTCAATTATTTTATTCTATTACAAGTCTATTTTATTATAGCCTCTTTATTTTTTTTTAATTTTTATGTTGGTTATTACTTAAAAAATTGTTTTTAAATATTACTATTGTTCTATTTAACCATAGGTAATGTTCTAACACTGGTATCTCATTCTAACCACCCCTTGATGCAGAGGAGATTTTGTCTCTGGAGACTTCAGGCCATTATCAGTGTCATCCTGTAAGTCTTACATAGTTGGATTTTCTTTCTCTTTGATTTTCTATTTATCACTTATAACTCCTGGATTGACTTACACTTCATCTTTTTCAAAGTACTATGTCTTGTCACTTTGTTTCCCTCACCCTCCAGTAAATAGATACTCTCCTTCCAGCTACTTCCAATTTTCTTAACTTTGTCTATTCTAATTGAAACTGTCCTCCCACCCCTCATTTTGTCACTCTTGGACACCTCTCCTTATGGTCTTAGCCCTTTTCATTGCTATTTTATGGTGCACCAAAACCAGTAGGAATTATTTAGCATGCCTGGTATTATGTGGGGATAGCAAAACTGACTTCCAAAGATGGAAAATATAATAAAAGTAATACAATGAGAAATGGGTCCCTCTACTGGTCTAGAGTAAATAATAAAGATTTTATTAACTAGTTTCTACCCTTAAATGCCTTTTTCTCACTTTTCCAGATAAATCTGGATAGCTAAATTAAGTAAATGGCTTTAAAAATGAAGGCATTTCCTTGTTGAGAAACACATTGGTTATCTCCCATGTGTAATCTTAAAACCCAGTCTCCCCTTAGTTCCTGGATCTGTTGCTGAGTGTGTGGCAACTCATGCCTTTCAGCTTTTCTTGTTTTCTCTAGCTTAAGACACTATCATGATTATGCATTCCTTCAGCATTCACTCTCCTTGTATTCTCCCTACCAAGCCTTTCAGTTTCCTACTCCTTCCTCTTAATTATTTCTACTTTAAAGAGGAATGAATACTGCTACTTTCAACCTAAAAGGTATCCATTCTTGCTAGGCATATCCAATCAAAGTGGGATAGGTGATTTCCCCCAATGACTTACAGGGCTATATCCTGTAAATTGGGGAGCGACTTGTACTGTGGAAAGAATCTTATTGTGATATGTGACCTCTGTATGCCTATTTCTTGGATTGAAAAATTGTCTCTTAATTTCTACTTTTCATTATGATCTGACTTTCCAGTTATTCAGTATTTATTTCAGGTGCAGATAGGCAAAGGAAGGAGCTTTTAGTCTCTGTTAGACAGCTTTTGGGAGTTTAGAAGTTTATTAAATTTATTATATTTCTTTTTAATAGATTTCAATAAGAATAAAAAAAATCAGTCTGTGGGCTGAGAAAATAATTGAATGCAATAATCTTCATATTCACCCTCTTATTTTGAACCCTTTGTTTTAGATTGTTTTATCATTTTTACAGTAAAATAAATCATACAATGATTTGTTATCTGTCCTTAAGATCAACAAATACATTACTCTTTATATTTGCAGAACCAGTTGAAAGTATTTCATATTGGAGGGAAATGCAAAAATATAAGCTCCATAAATAAAATTTTATTAAAAAGGCTCCACTGTTGACTAAAAGTGCAGCATGCATATCCTTAAGTCTGTAAGATTTCAGTGGAAGCTAGAGAATTATACTATCAGGAAAGACAAATGATCTAAGATAGTGTTTTCACATATTGTCCATATAAGTTGAAAATGGTCTTTTTACATAAATTTATATGACTTTGAATATGAAAGTAGAGGTTCACTAAATTAATGTTGGGTACTCTGTAGGCAGGGTGGCCTGGAGTTAGACAGTGGTCATCGATTTACAGCGCTGTCGCTACACATTGTCCTGTAATTTTGTGCTGAGTTTCCCATCAATTCCCCATCTGTTTCTATTGCATTAGCTAGTACCTCTTTGCTTCATAGAGTATAATATGAAATATTACTAACATGAATTGCTGATAAAAAGTGCTGGGAACAGCGTATATTTAGATACAGAAAATTCAGTGTTGAGATTTCTATTTCACATACTTAAGCAAATAGTTCTAAGATTCAAGACTGAAATGTGAAAGTCAGAACTGCAATAAACTTTAAAACTTTTTTAAAGCAACAGAGTTTATAACATTAGGTAAGGAAAATATTTCTGACAGACGGAATCCAAAACAAAGCCAAAAATAAAGATGAATACTAAATGAAATTTTAAAACTACCTCAAGTTAAGATGCTTAAAACATTGCAAAGACAAGTTATAACCTGGAAAAGTGATGTGTCACACATACAGCTCACAGAGAATTAATATCCTTAAAAGAAGGCAATGATAAGTTTTTAAAAGAAAAAGTGGAATAAGCTTGAGTGGCCAATAAACCTATGTGAAAGGTGTTCATTATCAGAACACTTAGGTTTTTGGCAAGTCTTTCTTAAAATCCCAATCTTTCCACAAGTGCATCTGTGCCAGCAGCCTTGTTGGACACAGTCACAACACTTCTGATTCACTAGGGTTGGGGTGGAACCTTGGCAGGTTGACTTTGAAAAAGCTCCCAGAGGGATTCTGATGTGTACTACAGTTGAGGCATAATTTCCTGGATTTTTGCAAATCCTTGTCCAAAGCAATCAACCATCATATCCTAAAATTATAACTTTTAAATGACTTTTTGGTCTGTCGTTTTCTCTTTATTGCCTTATTTTAGGCAGGTTCAGAAAGGGAATTTAGCATGTGCAAAGAAGTTGGTTTGTCTTGAAAGCCGTGAATTCAGTGGTGTGCTCCAGTTGCACTGAGATGCAAAGACTATCAGCCAAAAAATCCATAACCGCATGAGAAGCAAGGAGAAGGGTGTTTATGATTCTCCATCCATGTCTTCTCTCTCAGATGCCAGTCATTTACTCCACACCATTTCACTGTTACTCTGTATTTTATTAGAGCAATAATCTAATGTTAAAAGAAAAAGATTTTCACTGAATGAAGAGATCTCAATATAAATCTCTGCAAGAACACTATCTTGCTTCTTTCCCTTATCTCCCAACTGATGGAGAAAGGAAAACTGTTTATTTTTTGAGAATGAATGAGGAGCAATAGGAAGAGTGGAAGAGCTCAAAAAAATCTTTATTTAGGAAATGAATCTCACTTTATCTGAAAAGATAGTTAGCTTTATATTGGGAAAAGTAATAGACTTGCTCAATAACAAGATCTACTCTATCACTTGGATCAGAAATAACTAAAACTTTGCCTAATATTTCTCAAAAGTATACTTAAGGTAATCTCTTTAATTTAAGAAACCCTATAAGGAAAAAAGTAAAAAGAGAAAAATGATTAAAATATCTGAACAGAACATCCACACAGAAAAATGTTGATAAAACATAAAATATCTCTTCTATTTTAGTAACAATAAAACTCAAAGAAAAGTGATAGTGAGATGAAAGTTTCTCATGTGTCGGTATGGAAACTTCAAAAGCTTGATAATGCTTGGTAGCTAAAAGTTTTAAAAATAAGAGAGTCTAACTTGCAGCAAGATTGTCTGGTTCAGTGGAGGTAGCACTGACCAAAGGCGTTTGCTCTTTGCATTTACTTTTTGGTCTAGCAATCTTGTGTTTAAGAATTTACCCTTAATATATGCCTTTCAAAATTTTGACTTGTGGTATTTTTTGTAATAGTGAAATTTGAGAATCTAAATACCCATTCATAAGACATTGGTTGAATAAATAAGGTATATCTACAAAAAAATATAATAGGCAGCCTTATGAAAGAATAAGAAAATTTTGAATAAACTTATAGAAAAGTATCTAGAATTTATCTTTATGTGTGAATACAAGGGACAGATGTGTATCTGATAACTAATATGCTATCATTTATGCAAAAAAGAAAAAATATATATATTTCCCCCCAGGAAGTACTGAGGAGAGGATAAAGCAGAATCCAGTACAAATGGCTATTTTTAGTGGGTAAGAAGGAAATGGAAGACCTGGACAGTAAGCTTTTCTCTAATAAAAATTTAAACATATTTAAATATTTATCATGAATAATATTAAACTATAAAACTAAGCCAAAATTGAAAAAAAAAAACCTATATATTAATTTGATAATATGACCTTGCAAAAAAATAAACAAACCAAGAGGCTTTAAAACACTCTGCTATGTTCAATCTTAGTGAGACCTGTACTAAGAATAAAAATATTAGGAAATAAAAATCTAAAACTACTAAAGTGATTTGATATCAGTTTTATATCTACCCACTGTAAAATCTAGAATCAATGGCAACTTAGTTATAATGAAAGAACTATATCCACATCTTCACTTCTAAATATTATTATTGATTAAAAATCATGAATATTAAAGTACTATATAAATAGAATGATTAGGATATGAGGGAGATCAAGTGCTGCTCTAAGATACATCTGCTCTTTTTATTGATTTGAGAAGATAATAGAATATAATAGGAAATTTGGATTATAATAGCTTAAAAAGTATGAGCTAAAACTAAAAAAAAAATAAAGCAAAGCCCTCTTTACTTAGATAGTAATGCCAATAGGGTAGAAGAAATTAGAAAAGTGTCAAGTTTGCAGTTGTTAATGTAATAATTGATTTGTTATTACTATAAATAATTTCTAAAACCATTGGTTTAAAAATAGTTGTATAAGAAAAATTTTGTGCTATATTCCATAGGTTGCTAAATAACTTAAAAGAGAAAACATTTTTTGAGGGTAACAATCACCATTCTAACCACATGATTAAGGCCTCTCACGCTAGTGGAACCACGTATTATATATATATTTCTTGATGTGATAGGGAAACTGTTGGGAATTTACAGCATTACCTATGGGCTATTATTGCCTAATGTATACCTAATGTATGAGGAAATGAAATAAGTAAAATCCAGAAAGTATGGTATTCTGTTATATACATACCTGTAATTCTTCAAAACAAAAAGTAACATACAAAGAAAAAAGAATGATAAAGTCACGAAAACAAGGGAAAACAAGAACAGACATATCTTGTAGGAAATCACTATAGATAAAAATAGAGTAGGGAGCTATAGCAATCAAATGCATTGCATGAAATCCGATTTGAGCTTATGTCAGGAACAAGAGTCCACAAAAGCCAATAGGAGTTAAATGATATTATGAAATAATATTTTAGATCTGATAACGATATTGTGGTTATGCTGGAGAATGCCTTCATTTTTACAAAGTATATAGTGACATTTATGAGGAACCATCATACTTATAATCTGCTTTTCAAAAAATATATATACAAATGTGGAGAGTAACAAATCATTGATGTTTAATATAAGCATTAAATCTAGATAGAGGGTTTACAGTTTACAGTTTATTTTAAAGTTCTTTAAAAATAGAATTATTTTAAATATTAAGTTTGTTGTGGGAGAGTTCATTCTATTTTTACTTTTTGCGACTCATATTCTGTAAGCCGTATATTCCTGTTCTCCTAATCTGTACCAATACTCTCTTATTAAGTATCCAACAAGAGCTGCAACAGCCACAGCACCAAACCTGAAAAACTGAGTTTTGTGTATTGTCCTCTCACCTGAGCCAAGACCTAGTTCTTACTGTTTCAGTACCGTTTCACTCTGTTTCTTAAAAGAAGCACATATAAACAATTCACAAAATCACTGATACAACACAATAATAAATGTCTAGTTTCGGGTTGAGACTATTTCATTGTTGCTCTTCCTAGTGTTTTTACCCATAGATATGACATTGCCCAAAACAAAGGAACCCTATGACATAACTTGAATTTATATGTTCCAGCTTTAGGAAAATTTGCAATTACCTAAAATCCTTAAATAGCTACCATATATGAACATGCTAAATCATATGGTTTTGTGGGTTTTACTGCTGAAAATTTCCAGGGAGTAATATTTCTTGAAAAAGCCATCACTTGTAGTTCCTTATTCAATCAATTCTATGTAGTTCCTTATTCAGTCTTCTCTGAGATCCCATCTATTAATTACTTAATATTGCTGAAAAGTTACTAAATGAGTAGTGACCTAGAGACTTAAAGCTCAATAGCAATGAGTCATAGAACAATCTCTGAGTGTAAGAGAGATCCTCAAAGGCTGAGAGAAAAGAAAATAAAGAGGGGGAAAGGAAACAGATAGGAGGAAGAGTAAATAAATAGATACAGGAAATGATGATACTGCATGGCATATCAGAAATGAATGCCTCTTCTATATTATTTGATATTCTCTTTGCCATGTTTCAAATAAGTTTTCACTAACTGCTTATGGTTTGAGGTTTACTATATTAAATAATAAAACTTATAAAAATTAATATTGCAGAAAATTCTATGGAACATCACCGATGGAAAAAAAGTATAGAGTGTGAAGAAAGGCAAATAAATCTGAAGAAATTTAGCATTTATGGGTTAGCAAAATATGTAAAGATGGTTAAAAATAAATAGATGTAGAGGAGTCCAGGGAAGTACGGTGAGAGGAGTATCTCAGAAAATAGTACAATCAGTTGTCTTCTTGAGTTATAAGTTTGCTTTAACATTTTACTTGTTGATTTAAAGAAATAATAGATCACAGAATTTCATGCTAAAAGTAACTATTCCAATTAAAATTCATAAACTTGAAAAATGATTTATGCTTCTGTTTTTTGTAATTAACATGCTAGGGTTGGTTTCTATAGACACTTCAGTATTTCTAATAGTAATAGTAAATGATTCACATTAACTCCAAAATAGATATTAAATGTCCCTAAAAGCGTATCTTTCAAAATTATGATGCTGTAAATAAAATAATTATCACTGTAGCAAACTTTTCAAAAGCTAAACTCAAGTCATTCCAAAGATGTATGATGGAAAAGAGGGGGAGTTAAGTCAGGAGGTAACAATTAAGGAAATGTCTTAAATACTAACTCTATTTTGGTTTTCCCCAGCCTTTCCCCTCTTCCCACTGTGTTAGTCATCATCCCACAATTTCCTTTCATGTCACTGAAAGTAAATTCACCCAGAACATAAAGAGTCATCTGTCTGCATGCTTTCACTACTCTAAAAACAACTTCTATTGCCCACTACTTGAGGTATTTAAGTCTAGTCAGACTCATTTTATTCAAGTACCTTCCACTGTCTGCTCAGAATAAACACCATTGGAAAAATTTACTATAACAATCTTCTGTGAGTTGTTTCTCCCTCCTCAAACTCAAAACATTCCTTATATATGTGAAAGGGGAAAACCCAATCATTATGCTCAACAGGACTTCTTTGAATCCTCTGACAGTTGAGATAAACTACTAAATGAATGTTTATTATAAGCATACATATAAATGGTACACTTTGGTGAGGAAACTACTTGAAGGAGTTATTCTACCTGAAAACAAAGTTTGCCTAAATGTGTTTTATTTTACTGCAAGAAAAATGTCATGGGTTAGAAGCAAAATTAAAGGATATGTCATAATTTTGTTTAGCTGACTCTGCATTTTGTGTAGCAGGGATGTCTATTCTTGTAGATTTTGATGTTAGCCCAAGTGAAAACTTGGCAACAGGCTATGTATTCTACTGCTCGAAATATAACAACCTCTGATAAACCCACACCATCAACTGCAGTATTTAGAAGAGATGAAGAATACTGGTAAACACACACACACACACACACACACACACACACACACACACACACACACACACATCCTGCCCCCCAACTATGTTCTTAAAAAACATCCATAAATTGTGTTCCAATTTAACAAATCTCAAGGGTTTTTTTGATATTATAGTTAAACCAAAGAATAACTAGAACTTGCTGGTATTTTCAATAGAGTTTAAATATAATGTTTAATACTCAGTATTAATATGTATGAGGCATTTAACCATTTTGAGATTTATTGCCTTTTTTTGATAGGACAACAGAATAAGATCTGTTAGAATTCTGAATAATTTAAAATCTCATTCTATAATTATCCGATACTTAGCAACCGATTAGGAAATTGTGATAATAAAATCACCTGAAATCAAAATAAAAGTGGAATTTGTAAGATGTTATATTGGATTGTAGACATGTTCAGATGAGTGTGGACATGGTTCAAATTACAATAAATTTATTATTCTACTGGTATCATGCATACATTTTAAATTATTTTAATGACTTTTTTTGTTAAACGCCTTCCTCTGAAAAATTCACAAAAATAATCCATTTTCCCCCTAGGGAGCTTGAAGCATTTGAACTTAACAAAGTTTTCTTTCATATCAATATCCAAAAGGAGAAAATCAAAGTGACTCATGTCACCAAAAGAAACAGGAAAAAAATATTCTTTTAAACTCCTACTCACAGCTGTTACCATAAATTGTCGTTGTCTTATGAGCACATAATTTTGGAAAACAATCATCAAAACCTTAATTGTCTTGTTTTTAATTCTCCTCCTGAGAAATTAAATGACCCTTGCTTGTCTTATTTTATTCTTCAGGTGATAGAAAAGATAGATTTTGTTTGTATTGAGTTAGATTCTTCAAAATATATAGTATTTTTTATCTTAATTCCATGTCCTCTAAACTTTTGACTATTTTAATAAAATTATGAAATACATTTTAAGTCAAGAATAAAACAAAATTTAGATATTTGTGAACTTTTATCAAAGTCTGCAAATTATCTTGCTGTAATAATTTGAGCAAGTACACTGACTTCAAAATAGACAAGATCGGGCGTGTTCAAGGTGGTATGGCCATAGACTGACTTCAAAATAGAAAGAAAAATTATTGGACAGAAATTCTGAAGGGTAATAAAGTTTCTATAATTTGAATAACAATAATGATTTTATCATTTCGTTCAGTTTCATAAAATATAATGAAACCTCTTTTGGACTTGTTAATTTTTTTTTCTTTGTAATGTAGTAACGCCTACAGAAACCTTTATTACAAGTAATTTTTTCTTTCTTTTTGTTTTTTGGCTGTTCATTTTGTTCACATCTCTTTGTTTACATCACTCTATTACACACAGAATATGTGTTGGTATTTGTTATGGCTATTTTGTTTATGAAAGTGACTGTGCTAACGGGTTCATAAATTGCAAACCTAATTGATGAGTATGTCAATGAGATGATTCCAGGAGAGATTAATGTTTAAATTGATAGCTTGGATAAAAGTTATTCCCTTAAACAGTGTGTGGTAGATGGATAACTTCTGGTTCATTGAGAGTCAGGAATAAACACAGAGGCCCAAAAAGAGCAATTTGCTCTCTTTGATTGAATGGGGGTATGTGTATTTCTTTTCAACCTTTAAAATATCCAATTCTTTGACCATCAGATTCAGCTTAGACTTATACAATTACACCCCTACCCCATTCTTGGATGTTGGAATCAGACTGGTTCCAACTTCCCTAATTCTCTAGCATTCAAATTTGGACTGGATTATGATACAAGACACCTATTTTCCTGGTTCTCCAATTTGCTTGTGGTAGGTTATAGGATTTCTCAGCTTCCATAATAACATGATCCAATTCCTGTATGTATCTATCTATCTATCTATCTATCTATCTATCTATCTATCTATCTATCTATCTATCTGTCTGTCTGTCTGTCTGTCTGTCTGTCTGTCTGTCTGTCTGTCTGTCTGTCTGTCTGTCTGTCTGTCTGTCTGTCTGTCTGTCTATCTAATGTAAATGCTATATAATGTCATTAATCTCCTGTGTTTCTGCAGCTCTGTAAATCCCTGATTAATAAAGTACTCAACCACCTCCATTATATACTTAGAACATATTTTTGTTTCTCAATGTCAATTAGATAAATAAAAACACAAAAGTCAATCTAAATTTTGTTAAATTTTGTGAAAGACCATACTGTAGAAGGGTATAAAGGGTTAAGACACAGTATAAAAATTATCCACAGAATTTGATCCCCTTGAATCTGAAGTTTGTTTATATTAACTTATATTGAGTAGAATTTATGACATACTGTTAAAATAAATGGCAATATTATATACATTATGGTCCTGAAAATAGCACAGAAACTTGTACATATTACACAAATATTAAATATTTATTAAATATTTTGGGTTGAATGGTGTACTTGATAGAAACGTCATAGTTAATTTCAGTTATGTTGAGAAAGTTCTGATTTGGAAAGGTTGTTAGTCTTTTAGTTTTTCAGGTTAGGTACATTGATGACAGTTTAATACTAATAGTTTGTCAAGAGAAGATCATGCAGTGACCCTTAATCATTCTTCTAATGTATTCTTTTGCTGAAAGCTACAGCAAGAAACTCTGACACACCAAAGGAGGATGCTCTGTTCCGATTGGCAGGAAGTGTTTGGAGGTGGGCCTGCGTACACTGTGACCAGACTCATTGCATTCTCCAGAGTTGTGGTAATGAAATTGAAAGCTACCTTTTGTGAAGCAGAAAGCCTCAAAGTAATTGCTATGTACTGTAACCTCTCTTCTCCTTTGGAAAGCAGAAATAAACAGTGCATTTTCCTCAAGGACCTAAATGTATTTACAAATACTGTTCATGGGGTATACTTTGCCAGTTGACATAACTTTAGTAAGCTTGCTATTATATGGTCAACACCTGCCCCATAAATATAGAATAGAGAAGTTATATTATATTTGTGTTTGGTGAAATGAAGTGTTACCCAAACTCTGATGTGGTGAAGACCTTTAGTGCTCCCTATATTTATGGGAGCTACATGCCACTTAACATATACCAAATTGGGTAAGCAAACATGTTTGACTCAAAGTTCAACTTTATATGATCTCTGTGACCGGAGATTGGATCATTTGATATCTAATGTATAGTTTCAACTAAGGATTCTAAATATGTTTTAAACATTTTAATATATATTTTTTAGTTTCTCATTGAATAATTTTATGTTGAATAAAAGGAAGAGTTGTATACTATGTTGATATTTATCTTCTTTAATTAGTATAGAAAACCAGCAGAAGTTTCCCTTAAGGTTAGACATGATTTCAAAGGAAATAATTGAGAAGTCTGGAGTTTAAGCTTTTTTTTAAATGATGTAATGGTGAGAGATACCAGAAGCCAAAGAGATCTGTGTTTGTATTCCAGCTACTCTTTGTAGTTGTGTGTTCTTAGATAAACTTACTTCAACTCTATGAATCCTATTTGAAAATATGGGCCCTATCCTGTAATGTTGATTTAAGTGTTCAGAAATCATTTATATAAAACCAAACATAGTCTTTGGCATACAAATTTAAATACATTTATATCTATATATACATATATTTATTGTTCTTGAGATTGCTTTTACACTACTACTCCTGTGCCTTTAGCAAAGTATCTTATAATCTAGGTATTCTGATATGATACTTATAATTATTTTCTATATACTGTGAAAAATGAAGTCTTTCTTACCACTATCACCAATAACAGACCCCGATGACTTCCATTTGAATTCCAATTTCTGTATATTTGATGCTTTGATATTTCATAAGTGGAATCATACAATTTTGCACTTTTTTCCACTAATTTCACTCAACATAATACCCGAAGGGTATTAGTGTTGTGATGACAAAATGTCCTTCCTTTTTAAGGCTGACTAATATACTTATTAATATTCATTTATCCAGTCATTTATTGACAGACATCAAGTTGCTTCCACTCTTTGGCTAATTCACCTATTAATTTAAATACAGGTATATGATATGTAATGTATGCATAAATTTATAATTGAACATTTATTAAATTTGAGAACAGAGTTGAATATCTTAATTTACTATAAAAATATTATTTTTTCAGATAAAGCTTAGCACTTTAATATATTAATTAAACCTATATATAATATAAAATTAGAACTATGAATGTTATTTTTGTGCTTATTCTGCTTTTTTCTTTTTAAGGATAACATTGTTTAGTAAGATATTTGTTTCAGTAAATAAAACTCTACCTCATTTTGGTGATTAAATATGTGATTATTGATGATGTGTGGACTATTTCCACTAGCATCTTTTCTGTATTTTTGAGGTTCAATACACCATGAAAAATTGCACAGGCCACTTGGTGTATTTTCACAAATCTAGGTGCAGAAACAGATTACTAACTTCAGAACCTTCCCAGTAAATCTTCTGGAGTAATGACCACCCTGACCTGTAAGATCATTGATTAATTTTATTTTTTTGCACTGTACATAAATGGATTCATCCATCATTCTTTTTGGTGTCTGATTCATTTCAATCTGTTTTATGTCTGTGATTTTTATCCATACTTCTAGAAATAGTATTGGTTTTATTTCATTCTTTTGTTATCTAACATTGTGTGAATATAACACATTTTTTTCTACTTTAATAGGTGCTTAGAAACTTTGAATTTGGAATTACTACCAAAGCACTGTGGTGAAAAATCTCTATCTCATTTATGTATCTTGATGTACAAATATATACTTTTCTGTTAGCTGTATATCTGAGATACACAAAGTTTTAGCTATTGCAGATTCTTACAAATCATTTTCTAAAGCAGCTATAATAATTTACTTTCCAATCTTCAGTGTATAGTTTCTTTAAATTGTCATATTTGGCTTTTTGATCATTTTTTGGAGGATTGTTTTGTCACTGTCTTGGGAGTGAAGTGTAATGCAGTGGTGTCACATTGTGACAAATATAACAAGCATCATTACTTGTAAGAACCATTTCTGGAAAAGTCTGTTTTTGAGTATCAGAAATAAAGATTTGTGTATTTTTTTAATACTCTAATTTTTTGCTATATGTCTGTATTAAATCTTAAAGTTATTTTCTTCCATCATTTTTCATGTTGAATGTTGTTTAGACCTAGCGTCTCATAACCTATACTCTTAGTTTGAAAATAACTCAGTTTTTATCCCTACACCACAAAAGTCAGATAATTATGTTCCTCACAGAAGTGTAAAGCACCCATTATATTGCTAACCATTATGTTGTTGTGGAAAGACTGGGGAGATAAGAAACAGATCAGGAAATAAGATTTCCCTGGAGCAAAGTGAAGAGTCAAATATGTGGAGTTCTCCCAAATATCATTTGCTATTCTCTACCTGATTACAGAGGTCATAAATGGTTTAAGAGTACCATCCCTAGGGATCCAGCTCAGAGATACTGGGGTGAATATGTGATTCTCACTGACCAATATGGGGGTGAACATGTGATTCACCCAAGGAGGCCAACAGAAAAGCTATTAGATTAAAATATAAGGACTTTCCCAGAACCTCTCTCAACAACACTAAGAGGCAAAAAAAAAGTGGTAAGGTATAAACCTAAGAAGCATGACATAAAACTTTGTTTTGATTTTTTTTAATTACTAGTGATAGAATAATTACTCATGACTGAACTCATAGGTGATTAGTGTTTTGAGAGAACTGTGTTGTTAGGAAAACCCATGCTGGGAAATTAGCAACCTGTAATTGCCCCCAAAGCCTAAGGGCTCTAGATGGGCACATTTTAGTGCTATTCAGTTTACAGAGCCTTGAGCAGTGTATTTCCTTGTTCCTTATGAGTGTGGCCTTGGCAATCAGTGGATAGGAGAGAGAGCCTCAAAGAGATTGAATGCAGTAGATTTATGCAACTAGTGGAGAAGTATGAGCTTGCAAATTTGTTTCTGTTTTTCAAGTAAGAATATTTATTGTACAGTTTCTGATTTTCCTACCATTGTCTGTTGTATAAGATGGGGATGAATACTTTTATAATTGGAATTTTTGTCATAATGTTGTGAGGACTAACATCTGAACTTGATGAAGAGAAAGACATTTTACCCAAAGAGGCAGTCTTGGGACACAGTGATGTTGAATGTGTATTTGGGTTGTGTCCTCTGGGAGAGGATGAGTACATTTTCATTGCAACTAAAATAATAATATTAGATGGAATGATCATTGAATTGTATGTATGTACTATCCACTGGATAGCTGAGACATAAGATAAACCTGACATAATTTTATTGTCCTTGATTTCCCCACACTACGTATATTAACAGCCAACTCCCTTTTGGGTAGAGGGACCACTTCTTGTCTACATGTGTTCCTAGTGGAACAAGTATCCTGCTTATTCTCCCCACTTCCTCCTCTCTGTGTGGCTAGAAAAGTGTCTGAGATAGGTCTGAGTTATCATACCTACAATCACTGACCCAGTAATAGCAACTCTGGAATTTAACATGAAGGTGCTAGAGGAAATAATAGCACCTTCCTTTAAGACCACTAAGCATTGCTGATAATAATCTAAAGCTTTATGTAGAATATTACACATTGTCTCCTTTACTATCTTTTTCCACATGAAGAAATCTTACCTGAGGCAAAACAAAGTGACCAGTATAGAGGAAACACAGAGCTAAGAAAGATAGAAATTGGTGACTCTTAGTCATTATAGCTTTGTAACCCATTGTACCTTCTGAGTCAGAACCTTCCATAGTTGTATAGTAAAGAAAGAACTAGTCAAGTACAAAAAAACTTGGGTGAAAGACAGTAATTAAGTGACAGAAACCTAACTCTGAATCAACTTGAGTTACATGTATTTTGGCATTTGGTTGAGGGTGTTTAGAAAATCATGATCATAATACAACTGTGAATATTTTACATGAAAAAAGTCTTAGCTTCGTTAAAATTCAGGTCCCTGTTATTTGAAGATGGACATTATATAATTAGGTTTTCAAAGTTACATGGTTTTATAGTTTTCTACCCAGTTTGGTTAAGAGGGTATTGAGTAATCTATGTTAAAAGTTAATAATAAAGACTATATTAAATATAAGGTTGCTTTTTCCTCAAAACAAGTATTAAGTGAATGAAATATTGTTGTTACAGATAGAAGAAAAATAAGATTTCTTGCCTGGCATTTAACTTCTCAGTAACATTGTAGAAAAATAAATGCCAAGGAAGAAAAAGACCTATATTCTGGTATAAATGCATACTTTTGTATTTTATTTGATATTGAATCTAACATTGATTTAAAAAAATGGCACTTAATGCTAGAGTAGGAAATGCATTTTTATTTAATAAACCAATTTATCCATACAACAAATTCATTAAATTACTCATATATTTCAAACAAAATATTGAGGAAATAGTCATGTGTAAGACAGTGCACACTCAATATCTTATACCTTCATTTTTATTGCTTTATTTCATTATATCAGTTCAAATGACAAACTGATCTGTCTTGTCAGTGTTTTCAGTGAGTTACAATTGGCAGCGTTTTGTTCTCAACCTATTGTGCACACAGCAAACAGAAGTGAGAAGAAACAGAAACTGGTCAATATTTACCTGAACTTCAAGAGATAGTTTTCCTTCTATGTCATCAAAATTGGATGGACTGTGTCTTAAAGTTGTAACTTTTGTTTATTCTATGCTTTCAGCTCCTTAGCTATGTTGTCCTGTAATACAATGGTAGAAAGAAAAAAAATTCATTAATTTTTAAGTACTACTAAGAGGTGAGAAACTATTGGAATAGTATTATCTGCAGGATCTAAGCTTATATGCTATTTGATATCTCCATGGATTTCAAGAAATATAAGCCTATTAACTGATTAAATATGACTTGGAATTATTTTTACTATAGTAAATGCTTGATTCATTAACTTATTGACATTATTTACCTATAGCTATATTAAATAGTCTATAATAGAGGACCTGCTGTTTATATTACAAATTTGATATAATTTAATATAATTTAAATGGGTATTCATCAAGAAATCTGATATAGTTCATTAATTTCTTCTAATCATGATTGATAAAATAATTATCTCATTTTTGCTCAGGAATAGTGAAAATGTATATAAGCTAAATATGGACCTGAAATTTTTTGAGTGTCACTCATCTAGAATTTAAGTCTTTCCTGGTTTTTTATCATGGAATAAATAATGTGTACTGTGTGTGTACTGATAATAATGTAGGGTGGGCTGACAATTAAAACTAATTATTATTACTGACAATTATCATTATTATTACTGACATTAAAACTAATGTTGTTCTGTTTCACAGAAAAACCAAAAGGGAATTTGCTAAGATTGTATTGAAGGAATCTTAACCATAAAAATTAATAATTTTTTGGCTTCTTTATTCACGACGATATATAAAATATGATTTGACGCTTCAGATTATTCTTGTATGTAAATCTGTAAAAAAGATGTTAAGATAACTTTTCCCTGAGATATTTAAAATAAAGCTTTGCTTGGAAAGAGGTTAGATAAACTTTGGAGGACCCTTCAAATTTTTGAGTCAATGATTCTGCGATGTAAGGAAATAAGACAGTATGGATTTGAAGTGGATATGTTTTAGCCAAGTCTTTCTAGAAGCCAAACTAGTCATCTGGTTTTAATGAGGCTCTGGAATGCAAAAATTGTAATGTTTTGCTTGGGGGCATTCTAGTTTTAATTACTTCTATTTGACTTGTGTTGAGCAGCATGTAGTGCAGTGCTACCTAATTTAGGTTGAAGTGTAAAATATCAGCACCTTTAAGATAACCTAAAGGTAAAGAATTATAATTCAAGGGCATTACTGTCTCCAATGGAGCTTGAAAACATTAAAAATAATCTAAGGCTAACATGACCTACTGTCTAATTTTTTAAATACATTTCAGTTCCTTCCAAATATGTAAAAAAGGAGATCTGAATCATGTAACTTTAAATGAGGGGATTATGAATATTTGATCATAACCAGATGTTTTAAATCTCTGCTAACTAGAGACAAAGGGCAAAAAAATTAGATTGCTTCTTTTAAGGACAGTTACTTAATTGAGAAGGGATAAATTATTACCTAAATTTCTCAAGTCTTCAGGCCAGGTTTATAATGTCAACTGTTTTGCGGATGGTGGTAGTAATACTTCTGGTAACCTCTGATTAGTGAAATGTATATCAATCAAAAACTATCAAAAGGCACAGTGGTAATTTAACAATTATACTTTAAAATTACAATATCCATAGATATTTCAAAAAGATGAATATGAGAAATACTGTTTAACTACAAAAATGAATCATGGATTTTAATATTTTAATATTAATATTAAGAACTCCTTAAATTTTACTTCATCTAAGTAGTGTAAACCTACTTAGAAATATATCCATTTTATTGCAGTTTTCTTTCACGTCCTTAGCAACCAATCTGTCTTGAGAGCACATAGAAAGCTATATAAACGTAAAAAAGTAAGCTGATAACTAACAAGCAAAGACTACACATACTTATGTAGGGATAGCTCTAAAGTTTATTTCTTAGATGTGAAAGCAACTTTGTGACCCAGAGTTACCCAGGGACCATAAACTGTTAAGGCTTGTGTATGCAAAAGGATTGGCTATCTACACATACAAAGGCAGAGAAAGCACACTGTTAGTGTAAGAAATCTTGAGAGATCTCAGGAGAACTACAGAAGGGATTTCAGATAACAGACTCTTAACTCCAAAAATTACCCACCACCTTGTGGACGAACACCCAGCCTAACAGGCTTAGTTCAACACAAGGCATCTGAGACCTGAAAACACAGAATAATTCCAAGAAACATTCGTAGGAGCCACAAGAAAGGGATTAACCATATTTTAGAGAGCTGGAACAGGAGACCCCCAGTATTCCAATGGATCCTATAATCTGCAAGATCAAAGTAATGCCTGCCATTACATCTGCCAAAGACCAGTAGCAGCTTCCGCATGTGTTGCTCATCCAAGCATCTCACTTCCAAATGTCTTCCTCTCTGACTCTCTCCATTTTGCCTACCTTCTGCTTTAATGAACATATCTAATTCATTCCTGCCTGGCTGCCTTCCATTTAGCATGGCATGTTATGCATAAAAGAGTTCAGTAATGGTACAGGTTCACTGTGCTATGATACAGTAAAGGTGTGTATCGCAGTTCTTATTAAGTGTAAGATATTTTTAATATTAATTTTGTTTTGTGTCATGGTATTGGACAGTCAGAAATGCTAAAACTAGGAAAGCTTTTATTTGAAAGGGTGAATTTGAATTTGTTCTTTATGTGTATGTTTTTGTGGTAAGAATAAGAAAAATACTGAATAATAAGATATTAATAAAAATCACAGGATTATTAATTACAGGATTAATAATTATCAATTATTATTAATTGTTAATTATAATAATTAATAATCATTAATTATAATAATTAATGATTAATGATTATAAGATATCCATCAGGGATGTGACATTCCAGTCTGGTAGATGGATTTTTCATTAAAATATTATTAGAGTCCAAGCTCTGTGTTCATTCTAGGAATTCAGTGATGAATAATAAGGTAGAGACTCCAAAGTCAGAGTTCAGATACCCCCTCCCTGGCAAAGAAATTTTTCCTTTGTCCTTTCTCTCTTTTTTCCCTCTATTGGCAAAAATAGAGATAACATAGACCTTATAAATATCTTCCCTTGAGTTATATAATACTTTGATGAACCTTATGTACTTTCTTTGCCAACTTTTTATTTAAAAATGCATAATAATAAATTATTAGATAGTTAGAGTATAGTAATTGTCAATTTTGTGCTGAATTTTACAGTTTGTAATTTTGCCAAATGTAGTTTAATTATTAATATAGAAATTATTACATAGTTCAATGCATTTTTGATATGGTTTTTAATAAGCTGTCTTTGATTTGCCATATGATTTGCCATTTTTCCATTCATGAATATGCTATTACTTACAAATAAAATTTTAAAAATAGGCCAGATTTTAAAAAATAGTGTATTTACTAGTACTGTTAGTACCATTTTAAATGCAGTCTGTAAAGTACTAAGTATATTTACCAATAAAATGTCTGCTTTGGTGATTTAGGTCATGTCTTCTTCATCTTCTTCTATTTGGCAGTAAGTGTAGGTGTATGTCTGGGTCACTTGCCCAACTGTACTACTAATCCCTTTCATTTCCTTTTCCTGACTCAGCAACAAGCTTGAGTGACAGGGTCACTGACTTCTAGACAAAATATAGCAGGATAAAAGTGAATGTTTCCACTGCTTTAGTCACCTGGAACTCCTCTGTGGTTAGTACCTGTATGGAAAAAGTATAAAAACTGCTTTCAGGGATAACATCCCTTCAAATATATTTTGTTTCAGAAAATACCAAACCACAGAGATGGTTCTAATTAGACATCTAAATGTTTACTTTGAGTCACAGAATAGCTACCACAAACTGGGGTGAGGGATTCCCTAAGTAGGTATTAGGTTTTCTCTAGACACAGAAGATTCTTCTATATGAATCTATATAGCTGTTTTTTTTTAAAACTTAGCTTTCTTAATTTTTATTCAGTGACTTTATTTTGATGACTTTATGTAAGAACTGGAGCTATGTTCTATTATAGATGGAAGTTGAATAAGAAGAATTCCCACAATAGGGTGGTTCATTGTTATATCAAATGAGCTTAAGAAAATATAAAAACAGATATACCAACAAATAGATTATAATTAGTATCATTAAAATGTATTTGAGGAATTTAGAGGAAAAAAGACTCATCAATTTGGAAATACTTTGTGGACTTGTAGATATCAATACTCTGGGAGAGAATGACATTTTCAGAAGAAAGCTCATGAGACTTGTTTCAGGAAGAGAAGGGATCCTTTTGTTCTGGCCTGTTGAAAACAACTGGGGATTGAATAGGGTTAAAGACTAGAAACAAAATCTAATTTTTATCTGAGATGCCAATTTGAGCAAGTTGTATTTAATTGTAGATAATTTTTTTCAAGTGTGTTAACATAGTCTGCGTGTGATTTCTACATGTGATTTTCAACAATTTAGGAAAGACAAGAAATAAGATGAAAAATAGAGGAACACACTATAAGGTAAAGATAAAAACAACCAAGAAGGAAGAAAACACACTTGACTAATTGATTATGAAACATTTCATTGGAGACAGTAAAATTTTCTATTATTTTGTCTATAGATTGAGAAAAAGCAGACTTAAATAAGGATTTGGCTCTCACCCTAATTAGTTTGATTTTCAGGTATTTAGATAGTTTATTTAGTAGATAATTTATAATAAGATGTAGTAAGTCCAAGATTAGAAATTATTTATTTGAAGGTATTTACAGAGGTTGCTAAATGCTAACCTACAAGTCTTTATTTTCTTAGCAACGCTGTAGCATAGTCAGTGTGTAACATGATTAGTTTCTTGCAGCAAACATTTTCAGTGACTTCATCTAGATTGTACTTTCTGCATCAGTTCCTGCTGACAATGCTTGTGTGTGCATTGGTGGGGATGGTCATTTTATCACTACTGCCCATCCCTCCTCTCCATTCCATCACTTGTCCTTTTCTCCCCCTCCCCCTCCTTTACCTTCTCCTTTCCTTTCCTTCCTCTCCCCCTCCCTCTCTTTCACTTGAGCATGGTCTTTAATTCTCCCTTTATTCATTCAATAATAAATACTACAATATACCCAATAATATACTAATTACAAAGTGATGCAAAAATTAATACAATTGTCCTTGTCCTCATGAGATAAAGTTTGATTAGCTGGAAGTTATTCCTACTAAGTCTGATTTTAGAATCATCACTTTGAGTTTTCATTATAGTGATGATTTTTAGTCAAGACTCATTTAGACTCATTTAGAGATGAGGAATTTTGAGTTAGCAAACATTTTTCAGAAAAAAAAAAATGAGACCCATTTGCAAGTAGCTATGAAAAGAGGCACTTTTTAAAGAGTTTATATTTGTAAGATACAAGAATCATACTTTCACAATAATTACCCTTTGTGATATACCTTTTTCAGTCTGGCATATGACATTTTGGACAATATTACTTGCCTATAACCAAAAATTAATTTTTATACTATTAAAATCATACTTCTAATTCTTGAAGTTAAAGATTTCTTAACATTAGAATGCAAAGAATGACTTCTATATTGCCAAGTATTTATTTGTATATTTACTTTCTTGTCTTAGTTTTGCTTGCTTTTTCCTTTTTTGTTTTTATTTCTTAAAAACAGTTAAGTGACCTAGGAGATCAATACTCTGTCTATACATACAAACTATATATAATTTCTGTCTTAATGTGACTTTTAGAAAGGCTGTTTTGGGGTTTAGGGTTAGGGATTACCATTAAATCTTTATTCCCTCTATAATCCTCTATAATGTCACTTATGAGTTGCATAGGAACTGTCTCTAAATTGGTATTATTTTGTTTAGTTACAGTGTCTAAATAAGAATCTCCAACAGATCTTATCACAGAAATTGAGATAGCAGAGAAAACTGACTATTGGGAATAATTTGGAATAGGAACACAGTATCATTTCTTGAAAATATCTTGAGAAATATCTATAAATTAAATATTCTAGACATTTCATGTACAAATTGCATTTTATAATATCATTATCTAACTACTTCCTCAAACTAGGATCAAAGTTTTTGAAAATATAATGGTTTCTTTTTACAGGGCTAACTTTTATCCTCTTCTTTTTCTACTTTGTCCTTTGGGTATACACTTTCCAAAGTTGTTTAAAATGAGAGAAAGAAAACACCTTCAGATCTTTGAATTTCTTTATTCAGCCAAGATAAACATTGACTATGAACATCAAATGTTCCAAAATATCTAGAAGTCAAATAAAAAAGTCCATAATTTATTTTTGTTTAAATTTTTGTCTTTCAGTGAGCAGATTCGTCACACTATTTGAGGGTAAAATAGCAACTTCTTCAAATTCATTTATCTAAATTTCTAATAAAATGTTTTATGTTGTAAAAGTTGTAATATGATCAGAACTGAAAAGCTATACATACACATTCAATATAATTATTAAAATATTTCAGAAAATTAACAGTCATTTAATTTGAATCTCATTGAATTTTTATAACATAAGACTTTGCTAGTTCTTATACTGAAACTCATCAATGTGATTATTAAAATGCTATTCCAACAAAATTGCTGCCCCCTGACTCGTACAGGTACTTATTCTAATTCTATTTTATGTTTCTGGTTCTGACATTGCTAAAGTAGAAACAATCAAACTGGGAATAAATGCCCAGAAAGTATGGAAGGATGGTTGGCTCACTTTTAAAGAAGCATATTCTGGCAACCATTCTGGTAACCATGTATCAGATTCTGATATATCCTATGTTAAGCCTTAAAGTAGTAGTTTAGTAAACATACCAAATTTTATTAAGCTGAATACATCTAACTGAAAAATTAAATTTTTAAACATTGTGTTAAGTCCAATTTTCAACTTTGTCTACTTTGCTTTTAGGTGTTTCCTATTTAATGAGTTCAAAATTGTGATCTTTTTGCTTTTGTTGTTGCCTTTAAATAACATGAAGATTACAAATGATTGGTTTTCTTCATTTTTAGTGTTTTTAAGCAAAATCCTTCCTGCTCCCAACCAATCTGCTTAAGTACTAATCATATAAAGTTATTACATAAGCTATTCAGATTTTAATTTTTCTGTTGTAAAAATTTCACTTAGTTCTCTGTAATTATTTTTATCCTTTTGAAATTTCTTATTTTTATATTGCAAGTATATTTTCCTTTGTATTCACAAACATAATTATTATATTTACTTCATAACCCTTGTTTACCAAGCCAACATCTGGGTCATAATCATATAGGTTGTAATTCCACTTGAAGGCAAATTACCTTCTATTTTGTCCTGGGCATTGCAAATGAGGCTGTTCTAGAGACTCAACTTTTAGTTAGTTATACTTCTCAAATTTTTTCTTGTGATAGAGCATATTCAACTAGGTTGAACTCAAACTCAAGATAGGTATTTTAAAAATTGTGAGCCTATATTAGTATCCACATATTTGATTTACCTTTTTGAAATCTTCTTAAAATATATTAACAATGAAAGAAGTTTAATTTCTTTCCCTGTTGCCATCTCAAGTGTGTCTCTACATATGGAAAGAGAACATAAACTATAAATGAAATAGTGAAATTGCAACTTCTTCAATGACATAATTCTATGCTGTAATATCTGTGTCTCAAACTATTATATGTAAAACCCAGGAAAATGATATAATTTTCATTTGAATTCTAAAATAAAGACTAAAAATCAGTTTTCTTATCCAATGGACACGTTCAGCTGTACAAATTAAAAACAAAGCAAAAATTTTTGTAGGATGTTAAAAATGTTTTGAATGCTAGAAATTTGACCGGCTGTGATTATTTTTCATTCTACAAATGCATTTTAAAGCCAAACTGTCAAATGAATTACAACAAAATTACCAAAATTTTGAAATTTTTCAAGAAATAACCATCCTTGAGTCCCTGGAGATTTTCTCACATTAAATATTGAAGAGTGGCTAAGTAAATTTAAAATTCTTCATTCAAATTTCCTTGACTTCATCTTTTAATTACTGTTCTAACAGTAGAGGGATATTTACATTGGATGCCATAGATTTTAAGCAGTTACTTTTACTTATTTACATGTTACAGCTGTGTAAAAGAAGAGACAAATATTGCCATGCTATTATAAGAACAGACATACAAGCAGGACTATGAGAAAGGAAATAATATATGAAGTAAAAGATTAAGTAAAGAAGCTTATAGATATTTAATAGCATCAATGCAAACATTTGGATATCAAAGAATTAGCATTGCAAAATTATAAATTGATAAGTTCTAACATTTTAAATAATTTCTTCTCAAGACTCTTGGAATCTTTAGTATCTATAGAATCTGAAGAATCTGAAGAATATTCTTCTTAATTTGAAATAGCTATTTACTTAGGTTTAATATGTTAATTGTTTTCTGACTTAAATGTATGCTTTTGTTAAGAACAAACCATTTTAGATATATAATTTTGACTTGTATATATTTCTCTAGTATTGATTTATCTCACAATAGACTTTAAGTTCTTAGATATAAGGCACAAATGAATTTCTCTCTATGACCAGAGTATGCATTCAAAACTAAAGTATCACTATGTAGCAATCCTCAGGGATCCTAGATTTTTCCCTATTAATATTACTAGTTAGGAAGTAGCTTTACAAATGAGCACTTAAAACCCTCTGAATGCCCCCACATTTGGCAATATTCTGATTTCATCAGTTAATCTCTTGGTTGTTTTTTTTTTTTTTTTAGACTTGGAGGTCTCACTATTTTTGCCCATGGAACCGCAAGCACTCATTGCCTAGGGTACCACAGTCTCAAGCAATTCCAGCCTCAGCTTCCCAGGAAGCTGGAATTACAGGTGTGTGCCACCACACCCAGCTATTTTTTGGGACTAGGTCTCGCTGTGTTGCCCAGAGCAGGAATCGAACAGCAAACCCTAGCCCCAGCAGCTTCATAGGCTGAAGCTTACAGGCACATGCCATCGTGCCTGGCTCTAATTTCTTGTTTTTCACCCACTAGAAAAAAATTTCCCTAAGTTCCCCATCCTATATACATTGCTTAACTGCCCACCAATCACAGACAAAGCACCAAATCCTGATCCTTTCATTAAACCAACAGCTATCTATTGAATACATTTTATGTCCAATTGCTCTTTGAGGTGCTAGGTATATATGACTAAAGGAAACACTGTTTACTTCCTTTATAGAATTTACATTAAAGTAGAGGATGGGATAGGGAGGTATACTATAAATAGCAAATGGAAAAAAATGTGAGTATTATATGATATACTAGAAGAAATAAGTGCTAAAGAAAAGAAATAAAGCAGGATAAGGGATATTTGAGGATGGTTAGGTGGGAGGGTTGTGCATTATTTTTTAGAAAGGGTGATGTCAGTGAAAACAAAAGATGTTTTCTGGGACATGATGTTTTTTTTTTCTTGAATAGAGTAAACAACTGGTATAGAAGCATGCCAGTTATTTTAATGAATGAGACTAAGAACTGTCATATTTTTAATGAGAGCAGGAATAGTATAAAGTTAAGTCAGAAAGGTATTAGCAGGTGAACTTAAACTTGAGATATGGGTCATTACAAAGATTTGTTTTCATTCTGAGTGAAACTGGCTGCCAAGGTGGCAGGGTTCTGCTCAAATCTGCTATCAGATTATTAACCTATATGTTTATTTTTCCTAATAATGATACATAAAAGTGTGTTCATGTATTCCACTTTAGTAGCAGATTTTCCCTGCAGTCTTTTAAGTTTTACCTTAAATATTTCATTAGATGAATGCAACTAGAATTATCCTATCTCCCAGTGAATTAAACATTAAAAAAAAATATTGGAGACCTTTAAAAAATGTTTTGTACTAAAATATGTTTTGTCTAAGGTAATATAGAGCTACTACAATTCATTTTGACTATTATTTTTCTGGCGTTCTCTCCCTTTTTCACTATTTTAGTACTTTCAATTTATTACCATTCATGAGTATATCTTTGAGCAGAAACATATAGATAAATGTAGACTTTTTTATTGTTTACTTTTGTTCTTGTACCTTTTACAATCCAATATGATAATACCTGACTTTACCCTGATCATTTTTTTCTTTTTTACATTTATATTTACTATGCTTTAAATAGTTTCCATATTTTGGAATCCTTTCATTATTATTTTTATTTTAGATTGATTAAAATATGCTTTATTCTGTTCACTACATTACTAATTTGATAAATATAAGTACTTTCAATGTTTAAAAATTGTGCTTTAAAATTCATCGTACATATAAAGTTGCCAAATTAAACAGTCTATTTCTTTAGTTAGTAAATAAATATATCAATTGTGATATATATATGTAGTGAGTAATGATCCAGCACATTATTCCCTCAAAAGGCAAAAAGGAGAAAATACTTTGTATAATATTATTATAATGGATATATGTCCTTATTCATTTGCAGAAGCCCCATAGAATATGTATCGCCAGAAATGAACAGTTAGGTAAACTGAACTTTAGGTGAACATAACTATGTCAATGTAGTTTAATACTTGGTAATAAATGTATCACTTTTGGGATTGTTGTTGGTACCAGGGGAGACATACAGTGGGAAGGTCAGACGTATATGGAAACTATCTGAATCTTCTAAATTCCATTGTAAACCAACACTTTTCTAAAAAATAAAAATAGTTTAATAATTAAAAAAGCAAATATGTTGTAAATTGTACGTGTGTCTGTTACTTATCACTTTCATTAGTGCTGGAAAAAATGAGATAAATGCTACTCAAAAGTAATTTACATTTGCTTGACAGTGAAAAAGGTTATATAACTTATTGTGTATAAATATATCATTTAATGATATATAACTTAATAAAATTGTAGGTGATAAGAGGTCTTTTTCAAAGTTAGTTAAGTAGAATCAATAAATTTAAGAATGACCTAATAATAAAAATCTGAGAAACCTCTATGAATACTCTTGTAATTGTACTACTGACCTTGGAAAAACACTAAAGTATCTAAGTATAATAAATATTCTTTTAGATTTTCCTTAGAAAATATTTACTTTTTCTCTCTGATATCCTTTTGCTGTATTTTTTATGACTGTTTTCTCCATCAAACAGAAAGTCCACACATAGTATGCTTGAGGCCAGTTTCCTGTGAAGTTTTTTTCTTTTCTTTTTTTTTTTGAAATGCTTTAAAAGCTGATTTATTATACAAAGACTTTTTAGTAGTTCCCTATCAATCAAATTAAATTAAAATATATAAACTTACATATATTTGTAATGTAAAAAATATTTTTATGCTAAATCAACAGCAAAATACTTCCTTCTAGAAAGTAAAATAAGATTTTACTTCTAGAAAGTAAAATAAGATTTTACTTCTAGAAAGTAAAATCAAACACTACAAAAGAGTAAAATTAGTTGTATTTTTTAAGGAACATGTGAGATATTTTGTGTGTATATATACATACATATGCATATGTATATACATATACATGTATATATTAATACACATTATGTATACATATATGTATATTTTATATATATGCATATATATAAAAACCAAAAAGTTATCTTTTCTCTTCCCATGAGATTAACATATACAAATGATTCCTAGAAAAATTAAATGTGTGTTCTAAGCAAACGAAATCCTCCTTTCACTAGGGTTGGCACAAAAATAATTAACCGTTACTTGAGACTTTCTTTTGAAGTTTTGAATATTCAGTTTGCTCCATTTGGAACAGAAATGTTTCGATGGGCCACTTGGCAGCAAGAAAACACTCGAATCCATTACCTTTCTTGAGAAAACCACAAATAGAATAATATTCTTTTTAAAAAAACACTGCAACTTCTTATAAGAAAATAATGAGATATTTTAATAGTTGTAATAATTGTCATTTTCCTTTATTATATATGAATTATTGTGATTAGAACATAAAAAGGGTTGGAAATTTTGGTGGCCCTTAAAAGTTTATATTTTTCATATTAATTCCTAATTATGTTTTATAATACTGTTCTAAGAACTGCAGTAAGCATGGATTCAAGAACACTTGACTGTTACCCTGATTGTAGGAATAGTTAGCTAGTAAGTAGATTTGGGTAACTACTTTGGGTCACTCTATAGATTTGGGTCATTTTGTCTCTAAACCTTTGTTTCTTCACACATCACTCAGCTATAAATAAAATATCTAACAAAAAACAAACAAGTTATAAAAACAGCTGCCAAGTAATTGACAGTTCTTATTCATAGAAGAAGTACATTATTCAAATGGTACATATTGACATTTAAAAAATATAGTTATTCAATGGAAATTTAGATAACAGGGTTCCACTCAGATTTAATTAGATTTTGTGCCATATTTACTAATGGAATCCAGAATGATATGTGCCTGAGAACGCTGGTGTCATATTTTTGGCATCATTACTGGAAAATCATTCCAATTAAGCTAGTCATGAGTTCAGTTTGTCAAAATAATATACATATGCCTTAGTCAGAGGAATTAGAAATAAAGTGATGATACTTCAATTATTTTATTACACAAGGAATAATATACTAAATATGTCCAAATGATTTTGCAGAATGAACATTTGATACCTAATGACCTTACTATGATCTTAGCGTGATTATATGATCTTTGTACATTAATTTTCATAGGTAGCAAAAATTAATTAGTTGACATTTAATGGAACCATGGCTTGTAATGTTTTGAACTGAAAATGCATTGCTGCATATGTTAGAACCTCAGATATTTGTACGATACTTTACTGGCTTTATTTATTGAAGACTAATAAACAGAATCCCATTTTATGACATTTTAGTTATATTTTAATTTATCTACTTCCAGAATTTTAAAGAAGTATATTTGATTCTTTATTATTACCTTCTTTTAGACCATGTTGGCAGAAAGAACAGTATGGAGACTGGGGCTTTAATCCCATTAGTGGTCAATTGAAGTTTGAATTTAAAATTATGTGTATTATATTAAGAATTCCAACATTTTCATAAAAACAGAATATCAATTTATGATTTTATAATCCATAATAAAACTATCAGGAAGTCTAGATTTTTAGCTTACAAAGAAACATGTTATTTCCCTACAGACACATTTATATGAGGAGCCAAATACTAATCGTAAGAGTTTGTGGAGAGTTTGAAATAAGAGAAAGGGTAGCTCTTACAACATTGAACCAAAGTGCTTTTGTTTTTCTTTCACTGAAATTATTGTACTACAATTGGATATATGTTTATTGCCTTTTTTATTTACTGGATCATATATTTCATGTGGACGTGTCTGTGTTTCTAATCACATTTAGGAGTGTGCTCAATATGTGAGCAATAAATGTTTGTGGAATGAATGACTAAACAAATGACTGGTTAGTAATAGTAACAAACAAATGACTGGTTAGTATTTCTCCCAGGGACCTTTTGAAATAGTAAAACTTTACCCACCAAAGGAAAATAAATTTAAATTTTAAGTTTATTTTCAAAGAGTAGAAAATAGAAAGCAAAGTTTGCTCTTAGCATCTTGTGCCAAAGTTGGAAAAAGCTTTATCACCTTTTAATATGGATTCTAGTTGCAATTCTGATTGATTATATATAAATTTATATAATTAGACACATGCTATATATATATATATATACATATAATTATATATGTAAATACAGAATTCCTCAGGGATAATTCTAACCAAGGGAAAAAGTTAAAACCCTGATGCTAAGAATAGAAATTTTCCTTAAATTCCTAAATGCTTAGTCATAGTAATCTTCAATAAAATACTTCATGTTACCATGCACGAATGAGTGTAGTTTCTAAAACAAAGAAAAAAAAGGAATCCTTTAATATTGAGAAAAAAATGAATTTAGTCATCAACAATTCACTTGAAATTTTTACTTAATATGCACTCTACATGATTGGAATGCCTTGCCAGCTTACAGTGGACAGAGTTATATGAGTTTATAAAAACAAATAAATGAGTGTAATCTTACACTAAGGAAAGAGGGAAAGAATTCTTTTATGTAAGCACTGAGTCTATTTGCCATGTGGCATGTTTCCAGCATGATAAAGAAGAATACCAAATTCTAAACTGATATACAGATTTTGTATATAGAGAGTGTTTCTGTGCCAGCTTTCAGGAGCACAGTAAGACCCAATGTAGGAAGGTCAAATGAGAATGAGGGTGTGAAATCCCACACTACAGTTTTAGGAGAGTTTTTACACTGTCAACAGTATTCTCTTCATTTGGAAAATGGATTGTCTCTATACATGTATGTGTTGGTATATTATGCACAGATAAAATGTATATCACCAGAGTAAGATAGAAACATGTGGAATACCCTAGGCAAGCTGAGTAAGTTGGCACTTTTACAAACCAATCCACTTCAATATTTTACATGAATGTGGACAGTTGACTTATAAGTAGCAGAAATAGAGGAAAAGTAATCATTAGAGGGAGAAATCAGTCACTTCAAATTTTTTTCGAATAATTGTCCTTATGTCCCATATTCTATTTGGCAAGGCAAGTCATTCTGTAATCCCTTTCTAAAATGGCAATGTAATGTAAAATTATTGATATGTGACACCTTCCTCACTCATCTACTCAAATAAATTAGCAAGGGATTCTCTACTCCATATATTCCTTCCAACAAAGGAAGGAATCTGGTAAGCATGTTCTGTCCACATTTCAGTTACTGTTAAACTCCATTTTGGATTTTGATCCTGAGCAATTGTGTAAGTGGCCTGACACTTTCATTGAAGTACAAAACTGGGCATCTAGCCCAGAAAAAAAATGAGATAAATCTCACTTTTAATAGAACCTATAATGAGACAATACTTGAGCTTGATCAAAATAAAGTGTGGGAATACACGATATTGGGTTTTTTCTTCACCATATAAATAATGATAATTTCCAAGTTGGTTAACAGTCTAAGTACAAAATGAAAATGTGGAATCCTTTAGATATCTGGATAAAATGCGTTTCTACTTTTGAGTAGGAGATTCTCATCTAGTTACAAAAAAATGATAACCATAAAGGAATGGATTGATAAACCTGACAAAATTAAAGTATTTCTCTTTTAAAAAATAAGAATCGATAAACATAAGTTGTGATGTGGGAAGAAATCATTGTAACATGTTTAATAAATACAATATTAGTACCTGATTATATACATAATTAAGAAAGTGTAGACAGCTAAATGGGACATTTGTTAAAATTAATGAATGTAGTGGGAAATATTTATGTTCCAGTGCCATCAAATATCCTTCATTAATAACCAGAAAATCACAAACTGTAATTAGAAAATATAATTTGCATGCATCTATATACACAAATTCACAGACTTGTAAACAATATCAAGGTGAGCAAGTATGTGAAATATAGGGAATGGCATACTACTTGTGGTAATGAACATTGGCTACAGGTGAAAAACTGAAGTTAAAATTAGTAACACTTATTAAAGATGACCATATGCATATCTCTTGGATTAACAATTCTACTCCTTGATATATACACTGAAGTCTAAGGCTAAATGACTGGGTTATACACAGGGTGTTTAGCAACATTCATGATAATGAAAGACTGATAAGATCACTCCAGCAACAATCCGGTGATCATCATCAGTACAATTATTGGGTTAACATTAAACAAAACATATTGACTGTAATTAAACTCATCAAAATAGATAAACTTTTAAGACAGAGTAAAATGATTCACAGAAGAATGTGTACAACCATTCGTAGAAAGTGAAACTACAAAGTACTGATTAATTTTTGACTGGACGATGGAGCGAGAGAGGAGGAGGGGGAAGAAGGCGGGCCAGGTGAAGAGCACAAAATATCACATATATATATATATATGCAAATTTAAAAAATATAAATTAAATTTTAAAAAGTACAGATTAATGATGTTTTTAAGACATTGTATAAACCATTAAAGAAAAGCAAGGAAATGAGTAAATATTCCAGAGTAGGGAGGTTACCACCTAGAAAGTTATTGATTTCTGTTACAGAGGGGCATAGAATCATTTTTGCAGCTGGCAATTTTTTTTTATTATTTGAGTGGTGGTTGTACAGGTGGTAACTCATTAATTAAATTGTACTTACATAAACCATTTTACAGTGTACTATATTTTAAAATAATAAAATGAAAAAATAGGAAAAACAAAGTAAAATAAGATTTTATTTTACTTCATTACACTAGTCTTTTACATAGATATATATTTTAACATGGGACTCTTTCTCTCTGATAATTCTCCTATGCTTTTTACTTCATGTTTTCACAACAAAATTTGTGTCTGGTATGCTCAAAAATTGAATGAAAACAATGATGTGGTTTTTCCTATTATCAATTCTTTCAGAAGAATGATGCATTTTAATCTTTTCTTGTACAGTAAATATTACTGGTATAATTAAGTATTGTCACAGCTAACTGTGGGGTAGAGCAGGGGAAGATAAAGATTTTTAAAATCAGCTTTCATTTATAAAACTTCTGGAAATTTTATAATACCTGGAATTTATTTTTTTTCTTTTTTATTTTTGGATTTTGTACAATACATGATTGCATAATTGTTGATCCCCATGGGAAAATCCTGGAATTTATTGTAAGTAAAGAAAGCTTTTTATTTTTCCTAGAAGCATCAAGTAGTAAGTAGTAGAGAGAGAAATAAATTTAACTGATCTGTATATTCAACAAAAGGAGAACATGTACTTTATTCATTCCTAAGCAAATGAAATTAAGCTATTCTTTATTTCATAGGGAAATTAATCCAGAGAGAAATGTAACTTAAAGATATAATTTAATAAAAGTCTGCTTTGTTAACAAATTCCTTTAAAACTTTTGAATTTATAAATACAGTACTAAACTGGCAAGTCTGTTAAATACAGACAAATTAATCCAATATTGCAGTGATATATTAAATAACAAACATGATATTTTGTGTGCTTTCTGTTCAGTGATAGATTAAATTTTTTATTTTTAAAGAATATTAATTAGAATATGCAGTGTTATATAATATGCTATGTATGTATATGTACAATGTTGTGTATGTATATGTATGATATATATAGTATGTATATATATATATATGTACATAAGAGGAACAGATTTATTAGGAAAAGGAGAGAGTGAAAGAGAGGCACCTGCATAGTCACAGGTGGGCAGGAGTGCTATCAGTTTTGCCATATTTATTTACACAAAATTAGACTTTGAATTTATTAAAAAGCTCTTTTATTTTATTCAGGGATAAGTTGATTTTTCTAATGTGTTATTTAAAAAAATTTTTTTTGGTCTCCAGATGTCAGGTAAGCTGTTTTTCATTTTATTATTAATAGTATGAATCACATAACCAAATACTAAAAGTACACAGGTATTTATCAATGTCTCTGGTTAAGATTCATTCTAATCATGAATTAATAGCTTTTCTTATAAGTTATTGGATTTTATTTTAACTCTCCTTAGGTTGTACTTGAAACAATCCTAAGTCTACCAGTCAGACTTTAGTAATACAATGCCCAGGTGAATGCTAGCATTTTGCCAAACTTAAAATCTGTGAAATTGGTCATGTTCATTCAGAACATAGAAATGTGCTGATACATGTGATCTGCAGGTTGATAGGAGTAACAACTGTAACATTTATTTAGAGTACTCTTCAGTTTACATTATGATTTAAGTTATATTTCAATACTTAGACAAATAAACAACTGATACTATTTTATAGGTTAGGAAAACAGGCGCAGAAAGACCAAGAAATGTGCTGAAGCTACTAAGTTTGGGTAGTGGTTCTCATGATTCTGATATCAGGTGCAAAGGTGGCAGAAGTGTCCAACCATGCCAAAGGTAAAAATGTGACACTTTTAAAATGCTGTTTCTGCCACCCAGATTATTTCAGGCTCTTAACCACCTGTGCTGCACGTAGCAGTTGTCAGTCAAATGCAATTTGAACAACGTTTTATTTACAAGGAAAATTAACTGGGAAAATAAAAAGTCCTTAAAGCCATGAGTGACCAGTTATCTTACCCCATTCACCATCTTCAGTCCAAAAGATCCCAAAGACACATGTCCGTGGTGGTGGCCATTTGCCCCTCTGACCCTGAGGCAGACACTCTGCAAAGTTCAGTCTTTCTCCAGCGTCTTCTCTTCTCTCTCCAGTGTTCGGAGCTGCTCTGCTTCTCCAAGGCTCTTCAAAATTTTCAACAAATGTTGATGCAAAAATCAGCTTTTTTAAATACCTGGATATCTCCAGGTACTATCTTTCATGCCACCTTGTGCATCATGCTCTCCACACCACCTACTCTTCTACTAGCCACTCACCCACCATGGTTCCTTGCCACCACCAGCTCACTCTTCCAGGGGACTTCTGTCCAGACTGGCCATTCAGGATACTCCTTACCAACCCATCATTCTCCTCTCTTCTCTTCCCCAAAGTCCCTCCCTTCATCTCTCTTCCTTTCTTTTTATCTTCTTTTATTTTTTTTTTTTTTATGTTTTTCATTCCCCTCCTGAAAAACAGAGCCTCTAGCTTCTCCTCACACACCCTCCTGATGATTTATTTTCTCTTTCCCACCAGGGCCTTGAAACAATAGCCCTGGAGTGCTGGTTTCTCATATTTACCAGGGCTGCTCAAGGTTTGCAACAAAGTGAAAGAAGGAATCACTCCTATGTGGTCTAGGCCATTCTCAGCCTCAGCTTTTCAGACACATCTAATGGCAGCAATGTCTAAATTTTATGAACAAATGACACTGCTTATGTTGGGGTCACAACTTAAATTTTGCTATATATATTCTTATTTGTCATGCTAGCAAAGGCACTAATTGTCCTTTGGCTATTATATTATAGAATAGTGTTGTATGCTAGAGTTTCTCCTCCACAGCAAATGTCAAACAAGGTGACAATGCAGCCCATTTTTTTTTAAATTTTGGCTTACTTATCTTGATATTATTTAACTGTGATACAAAACTGTAATACTTGACCATGATAAATACAGATGTGTTTTCTGCACATATCTGGACCTTTCCTGTCACCCCCTTGGAACTTGAGGACAAACATAACTGACATGAAAATGAGGCCATACACAATAAATTCTCTGGTTCACGAGTCTCCTGTCTTCTGCCAGCATCCATAATACTATGACTAGCTAACTTGTTAGCTTAAAAGTATTGTAAAAGCTCAGACTTGTCATAGTTCCTAGAAATAAATTATGCGGCTGAGGGTCCAAAGATGTCTTTGTTTTCATGGTTCAGTAACATTTTATATACCACAAAGGATTTCAGGACACCAAATTAATATATCCAAGTCCCTGTGATTTTTATTTGATAAAAGATTATTGTTATTGATTCTTAGTTGGACTAAGTATCTTAAATACAACAATTTGATGTTAAGTATATTTGTATGTATAGGATAACTCAGGAAGAATACAAGCAAATGATGGCAATGACAGTATCTGAAAAAGGGAGCTACATCTGAAAATAATGAAGTATCTTTTTTAACCATAAATACATTCTTCTCAGAGGCAGTCTCTTGTAGCTGATAAAATCAAATGCTCTTGATTCACACTCTCAACTAGTTGACTATATTGTATTGATCAAGTTAATTAAAATTAGTTTCTATATCCTCCAGTTTTCTCATTTATAACATCTTACAATTATGTTACGTACCTTACATGACATGAGTATTAAATGAGTTATCACCTTAAACGTTTTAAAACAGTACTTTAAGAGTTCAATGTGTTAGCAACGATTTATTTTCAAAGATATTCAAATAACTTTTATTTCATAATTCTCCAAATTGTTTTATGTTTAGACTATTTAATTATATGACTATAAAACAGCATAAAGTAAAAATACTGAGCGTATTCAATCATATAACTACATAAAACTTATATAACCTATATATATATATACATATATAGATATCTATTTCTCAAACCATAATGTAAATGAATCATAAAAGAACATAGACATTGAGTGTATTTTAATAAGGGAGCTGCAAGAGAAAACTAGATGGCTTAGCATAGGGCTCATGTGAACTTTGATCCTGGGAGCCTAAAACTCCCAATTGAATTGGGTAATTCATTTTTGTTGCTTAACTACTAGTTGTGTGCATAGATTCTTAAGACATACATTAAAAATGTAATGATGATTATGATAATTCTGTGGCCACAGATAAGGCTAGTGATGTTCTGAATCAGTCAGGCTCACTGGTAAGTCATTCTTGATTTTTTGTATCTCAACTATGGTGCTTCATGTTGACAAAATACAGTTAACAGCTTTTTGAAATATAATTGAGAAATATACAAGGTTCATTAATACCTTAGTACAAGTTAAATTTGTGAGGAAACTCCTCAGAAGGATGACAGATTAACTGCCAAAATATTTCCAGTAAAGGGGAATATCATAGTACTCCAGCCTGCATTCTTTGAGCCCAGACACCACATTTCCATGTGCCTATCGCTGTATTGTTTGTAGTAGGCATAATGCTAAGATGAACTTTTAAGATTACCTGTAGCAATTATACCTATACCACCTCTCAGTCAAAGGCTAAGTTGCCTGCTGATGAAAAGGAACTTATCTGATATAATTAAGTTCCCAAATCAGTTTACTTTAAAATGGGAGATGCTGTTACCTGAGACCAACCCAACTAGATTAACCCTTTATAGGGGACTGGACTTTTTCCAGTAACAGATATTTGAATAAAAAGAGAAATCTCCCTTAAGGAGAGTCTGTCTTGCTGCTTTTGAAGATGGGGGTCATCACAGGACCTCTTAAGAGATAAAAATGTTTTTTTTTTCTGACAACCAGCGAGGAGTGAAGGTTGAGTGTCACAACCCAAAACTAAATTGGGTCATCAAGCTCAAAGAGGATCACAAGTGTCAGGGCAACCTGACAACTAGATTTTCAGCCAGTAAGACCTTCTGCAGGGATCCAAGTCACAATGTGTGCAGATTTTGACCCAAAGAACTGCACTAAAAAGACGGTTTTGTCTTAAGACATTGTTTCTTATAAGTTGTAGAAAACTAATATACTTCATCTAATTACACATGTTTCATAACATTGAACAGACATTTGTCTAATTGCAACAAAATAAAGGTCTTTTTGTTTTCCTGCTATTAGAAGTCAGGAGCTTTGTTTGGTTTTCACTGGCACTTTTTAGCATGTGGAAGACTTAAAAGTCCAAAGACAGTTATACTAAGTCTTAGGTATTTGTATCTTTTAACCCATGTACCAATTCAAGGAAAGTTTCCTTCAAACTTTCCATGACAATCTTTCATTTATTTTTTCAGTTGCCAAGATATTCTATTTCTGTGGTATTTCCTTAGTGTGGCTAAACCACATTTCAAATTCTCCCTATTCTGGCACAGCTCTTAGTTTTATAGCCTGCATTATAGTCTACCCTGAAATATCATGGTCTGAAGCTTTTTCAAAGACCAAAGGCTTGCCTTATTCAGTTGGAACAATCTAATGTCACTTAGGCATCTTCAAGATCAACTTAAATGTTTTAAGAATTCTCCTCTCTTCCCTCTCTCCTTCTTCAACCCCTCCTTTTTGTCCCAGTCCTAGCCCTTCCTCCTGCTCATTCTTTCATCTTTACCTTTCTCTTTTCTGTGATAAGAGACACTACATCAAATCTATATGTGGACAGTTACTTTTCAAGTCATAATTTGTAATTCCAACTTCCAAAGTCTAAATGGGGCCTGATGAGGACTAGTTGAACCAGTTTCTTCTGTGGAATGACTCTCCATATAATCTCTCTCATTTTCTAAATTCTGTGAAAGTAATGGGAAACTTCATCTCTGAGGGTAGAGAGTAAAGACTACAGAAATATTTTTGATTATTGTTGCCCTAAATACTGTATTTCTGTTATTGCCCTAATTACTGTATTTCTAAATATCGTTTTTCAAATGAAAAACATCACTGACTGCAAATGAACATTTTTTATAAAGAATAGTACCATTTAAACCATAATCTAACGCTTTTAAAATTTTTGAAATTTTGGTTTTGACTTTAATTATGCAATTGTATAAAAGCTACAAATCACTCATATATATCTAAAAAAATGTAAGTTAAATTGGGGATCATGTTTAAATTGGGTATCACAGTGTAAACCTCACATTCTGAGTACAACTTTTGAAATAATTACACTAGGTTGCTGAAAATGTGTTTTTCTCTATGATCAAAAGCATTGCAGATAGAAATTTTTTTAAGGAATTCTCTTTAAAAAAAAACTACTGAACTTTTTCGTGTGCACAAAATAGATCAAGTCTATCTTTGACTCTTGTGCTTTAGAAAGTTTTTAATTGCATCCAATTCACTATCCTTCAACTATTTCTTACAGATTAAGAACTATCCTCCAAACAACTCTCCCCTTCCCCAAAGATCAGTGGTGGGATTCTGTTGCACTACATCTGGCTCATATTGCTGTGTCACATATTTGACTTTCTATCATACCGCAAATGCGGATGTCACTAAAATTTCATATACAACACACTCAAAGTTGAATTTATGGTCTCTCCTCTAAACCTATTACTTTTTTGGTTTTGTGTTAGCCCTTTTACCTCTAAGGGAAAACTAGGAGTTGCATTTACTGCTTTCTCTCTCCTGCATTCACTAGACTATGAACTATCTAATCCTATAGATTCTACCTTCCTAATGTTTTCTGAAACTGACTTCCTCTTTACTTTCCAGGAGTTACTGACATTTATTCCCATAACCACAGCTATGCTGGATTAATAGTCTCTTAACTGATCTTCCTCAAACCAGTCTATCTTCTACTCATTCCAAAATACATTCGGAGAATTTTCAAGATGAAAAGATGATTATGCATTTAGAAGACCTCAAAATCTTTGTTAAAACTATAAAGAAAAAATTTCAACTGCTTAGTATACAAACCCCTTCATAGTATGATTCTTTAATTATCCCATATACAGTACCTTTAATTTTTATGATACCAAATTATTTTATTTATTTTGTTGGCATGCCGAGTAATGTCACATATCGACAATTGCTTCTGCTGATCTATGAGCAAGAATGCCTCCTACTTTAGTAGGTTAATGCCTGCTTATTTTTCAAAACACAAGTCTGTTTGGATTTTTTTAAGTTCTTAAACCTCTCATTCTAATTTATTTTGTTCTCTGTGTTTTTATGAAGCTCTTTACAACAAAACTCTGTCATTACACTTAACTTATGGTACAATAGTAAAACATATTTTCTCCTATTCTACACCATAAACTACCAGAGAAATTAACTTTTTTTTTTGTTGGAATGTTTAGTTACTATGGTATTTGTCCTGTTGGTTAACTTTCTATTCCCAGCAAAACTAATAAATGTTAAGCACTCATATATGCTTTCTGAGCATATTTGTGATTCATTGTATTACAGTGTATTATTACAGCTAGCCAGGAACATGTCTGTTGAGCACTACTCAGTGGTTTTCACTCTGCCAAGTTTCAGAAATTCTGTGGAGGTGATATAGAGTGCATCTTGAGAACCAAGAGAACCTCCTGAAGCCCTCTTGTGTGACTTTTGAAGTTTATTTCATGTTTTAAAATATGTGCATACAAAGCTTTGATAAATATTTAAATTATTAAATAATATAAAGTATGTAAAGTTGATCATGTATGTATGACCAGCTTACTCCATTTTAAGAAGTCTCAGGTAGAAGGACAATTTTATTTTAGTGTTCAAATACAATGACTGAACCCTGCTCTAACAAGTTTGCTAGAATGTAGTGTCAGTTCTGAAGCTTCATTTCACAAATATTCATAGATAGCTAAGAAGGATCAGGAAATTGTATTTTTCTCCAATATTGAGTCCTACAATGTTCTTCCTCAGAGGGCCCCATTTCTAAGTCATGGTTTCTTACATTGCTGTTTGCTATAGACCTTTGTAACAACTGTATAGTTTATTACAGTATAAGATATAAGACCTAGTCTCATCACAAGTCACTGTGTATTTGAAAAATAGTTTCTTACTGAGCGCATTAAATATGGAACTACATCATAGGTTACTGCTTGTCTTTTAGATTATCAAAGAGACCAAGATACAAATGCCCAGGCAGTTCAAATTCTAGTGTATCATTGCCAGACTTTTGTAACCTTTGTAAGTCTGTGAGTACATTTCAGGGAGTCTTTGAAATACTATAGGTAAAAATCATAGCAATCTATAATGAATCTTAGCTTTCCCTTTAATTGTCAAAGTAGATAATACAGTTCAGTAGGTCTAGCAGTCCTTGTGCTTTTTCTCTATTAAAAATATCATATTTTTATGCAAGTTTAATGATCCTTTGCTACTAGATCTGAGTCTTTTATTTTTCTTTACAAAATGAAATTACAAACAAATTTAACTAGATTATAAGGAGATTCCATATAAGAGACATTTTTATAGGTGAACTTACAGGTCAATTTACTAAAAGCCAGTATGCCAATAATCAAAATATTACTTTAATCTAATGAAGTATTAATTAAAAAAAAATGTTTTAAAAATCATTGAAGGTATTCAAATACATTTCATCAATTTTTGTTTTAAAAGTACCCTTCCATTTTAATGAACATAAAAATATACGAAGACCCAAAAGTGCTTAGTTGATATTAATAATATTAAATCTACATTTCATTAGTAGTGGTTGAAATATGACCGTATTGACACATTCATTCCTCAGGAAGCATCACATATTATTTTCTAAACAAAGATGGAAATAAAGCATTTGATGTGATTCAGCCTCCTGAAAAGAATAAAAAGAATCTGTAGAAAGTAAACCTGATGTGAGATAATGCCATAAATGGGATACAAGGAGCAGAATGAAAGCTGTCTAAGACTTGGAGCAAGAAGTCACATGCTTTCTAGTTAGTAGGTAAAATACAAGTTTTTGAACCACAGACTGAACTATTGAATTTCAACATAATGTCTAACACCGGAGACTCCTATGCATTGATCTCCCCTTCCATTACCAGATGCTGGAGAGATCTGCTTCCTCTGTCATAGTAAATTTCTAGGGCAGTCTACCAGTCTGCCTGCTTTCTGCCATTTGAAGTAGTTGGCATTTCTTCTATATATCTTCCTGTTCCAAAATATTTTCTAAGCACACACTATATAAATACTAGTTGTATCAGAATAAAAACAGTGTTCTGTAATTCTAGTTTTTACTGAAATGGGCCTACAAAATTTATACTGTAAGTTTCTGAAAGAAACTTATTTTATGTTAGACAATGTTAAGTATTTAATTATTTTATATTTAATTTTATACAGCACCAGTCATTTGTATAGTTATTGTTCCCCTAAGGTAAGGCCCTTCCATCAATAATGAATGCCTACTATACCACTACCCTGCTTCCCTTTTCCCCCATCTCCCTTTGGTCACTCCAAGTCCTCTCCCTCTGCAAGTTGTTGGTCAGTACTTGGCTCACTGTCTCTTCTTGTTCTTTTCTGTTAAACATTTTAAACAAATTTGTATGGGGGTTGCTGCTTCAGTGATGTGGAATCATCTATATTTAAATGGCCTGCTGTGTATGGTTGAGGTGGATGATACTTTAAGACCTAGTTGTGAGCATAACCATGTAATTAATTTGCCCAAGTTAAATTGGGAGCTCTTTAAACATATGTTAATGCTGCTATGAAGTTATAAGCATTTTTTCATGAAGTTTTTATGTTGATATGAAACATCTAAATATGACACATGAGGAAAATCACATTAGAAGAGTTCAGTATAGAAGATATTCAGAACATCAATGCTATTCTTGTCACAACATCCTAATTCCTATGGCTTCAAACAAATGAAAAAGGAATTCTTTTCAATCTTGTCTTTTTCCATTACATGTTTATGTCCTTCCCTTTTGTCCCCAAACAGCATATTTGTCTAAAGAGAATTGATTAATTTAGGAGTGGACATGTGACTTAAGTCACTCTGACCAAAGTCAAGACATACTGATAGAAATGTTTATAGGGTGAGGATGGTATTTGGAAATATATAACTACATTTGCTCTATTAAAAGAAGAAAGTTAAACTAACTGAAAAAGGCAGTTATGAGAAATCTTGAAAAAATAGAACTTGATGTCATTGTGAATTCCTTAGCATGAACCTTGCCTATAGGCAGATATAATTCAGTTTGGATTATGATCTCTTATATTGTAGTCTAAGTGATCTGTATACTTTCATTTTAAATAGAAATAAAAAATAGAAATAGAAATTTGATGAAGTAATAAATAATGAAACATTATCTTAGTGACATTTTAAATAAAATAATTTTATTTTATTTAAATAAAACAAACATAAGTGTTAAACACAATGGAATAAATTATAATTTCTTGAATAGGTAGCAGATTGTTACAATTCCATATAAGATAGCTTCTATATCTATCAATATCTATAAATATCTGTACTTATACATTTAGATAGCCACATAATTGTTTCTCCACATCCATATTTTGCTACTGGTATGATCAACAGCCATAGTTTTATCCTTGATAACTTTACATAGATGATGGTTTTATATACAAAATTGTGGTTCAAGGAAGGTGACTGACAGTCATCTACTGTGTCAGCTATATTAAATCAAGAAAAAGTTAAGTAGTAAGATCAATGGAAAGATATGAATCAAATAATTTAATTAGTTTATCACTAATAAAATGATAAAATTTACATTTTGAATATTTTTCATGATTGATTTGTAGCAGAATTTAATATACTTCCTCTTAGCCATGGTCACATTTTCAAATACACAATTCTCTTTAATTTACCCCCAAATTAATACTTTTAAAGGTTGACTGCCTTAAAAAATGTACAAACGTACCAAATAAAAATATTTCTATCAAAACAGTTTTATCATTGTTCATGGAGCTAATGGAGAGAAACCATTACCAGTCTTAGTTTTCCACACTGTATCCTTAACTCATTGGCTTTTTTTTTTTTTTAAGAAATTACCCTTCTCAGGACTTTTTCTTTTAGTCACCATGTCAGACTTTGTACAGTAAGAGATACAGCATGTGTTTATAAACTACCCTCATTTTTAACACGACATCAACTAATCTACAAGCAAAATAAATAAATAAATAAATAAATAAATAAATAAATAAATAAATAAATAAATAAAAGAACTAGGGATGGTGGAATATTATTTTATAATTATCTCTAATTTTTTGTTTGTTTAAGAGTTTAAGTTTTATAATATCCCTGGTAGTTTTCTAAAGCTTTTGTCAATTGTTCACTGTTCCTTAGTGGAAAGCAAATTTCCATAGTGGCCCTTACTAAAAAAAAAAAAAAAAAAAAAAAAGAAAAATCATTTTTCTGTGTCAGTATTGCCTGAGTATTTTTTTTCAGCTCTTTCCTCCCCCCAAAAAAAATACGTTGAAGCATCCAAAGACTTTATAGAACTCCTAGAATAAATCTTTCCAATACTATCACATGCCTAAATATTATGAGTTGTAATTTCAAAAAGATTATTTTTTCTATTGTACTTCCTGTCTATTCACCCTATTGTTTTAAATATCATCTTCATATGATAATTTCTACATTTCTTTCTTACTACTTATATGAAGTTCATAACCTTATATCAAAATACCCTGCTATTCCCATGTTTATGTCTATTAAATGGCACAAAATTAATGATGATAAAAATAGAACCGTTGACTTCCGTGATACCCCTAAACATTCTTATCAGTGTTCTCCACTTCAAGAAAAACCTAGTAGTACCAAATAAACATGTTCTACTGTGTTATTCTACATCTCTCAGTATCCGTATCTTCTTAGCAAGTCTGAAAACCAATCCAAGAGCTATACACATTTTTATTATGCTACTATTGTCATATTTAGTTCAGGTCACTACCTTTTACTACCAGAATATTTCACTGGCTTTCTGTTTTGAATACTTTCTTTTAGACCTTCTAGAGTTCATTTTTTTCTAGACTTCCTTTATTCATGATCTTAATCAGACTGTTACATTTTAAACAATGGCATCACGTTAGGTGATTTTAAAATTTTAAAATAACTTACAGTGAAATTGTGGGCTTTAACTAGACCATTGTCCACCTCTTTAACTTAATGTTCTTCCACTTATTTACTTAATCTGTCTGCTCCAACCACAGGAGTACTCTTTCTGTGCCTTCAGCAAGGCAATGGGTTCCTCTTTCAACCTTCACACTTGTTGCTTCTGTCTGTAAGGTTCTTACATTTTATACTTGTTTGGTTGCCAAAGTTTGCCATTAAAAATTCAATGTTTTCCTTCTCTACTGAACACTTAAATCTATTTTTATTCCCCATATAGCACTCGTTTCTTATTTACTTATTGTAAATCTTATTTATGAGAAGAAATATTAATTTTATTCACTACTATATCTCAGTGACTGGCACGGGTAAAACATAATATAAACTAAATAACACTTTTGGAAATAATTAATTGCACTTTCTCTACATACTACATATAAATGAAATCATACTTTTCTGCCTGACTTAAGAGTTAGTATGATGAAATATACTTGATTAGATAAAAATCATATCAACCCTGAATTTACAAAATTGCGACAGCATAAGCAATATTTAAAGAATACTAATGTGCATTGTCCATATGGAAAATTATTGTTCCATAGCTGTTACTCATTTTTAATTTTTATTAAATCAGCTTTTTATTATACAGGTTTCAGCTGCATAGCATTTTTATCTTGACATTTGTATGTAATAAATTATGATCATCAGTATAAAAAATAAGCAATGTTACAGAAATCATTCAACTTATTTTTCATCTGCCACCATATGTCAGTGGACTTAAGTCAGCAATCAAAAGGCACAAGGTCTAGATGGTTTAAAGAGACAAACTGCTTCCAAGAGACAAATGCCTGCTCTAAAGACAAATACATGCTCAAAATCCAGTAAATGAAATAGACAGCAGATAAAATAGATTTCCAGTAAAGAAAGGTAACAAGAACAAAGAAGAACATTATATAATGTTAAATGGATAAACATTACTGATCTTGAGTTATGTTGATTTGACTACTTATCCTAAAATACTTTAATGTACATTTGGTCTTGTGTTTAAAGGAAAGAAACCATCTCAGGAAGATACAGTATCATGAGTTCATGGCCTTAGTCATCTTATTGCACACTTTTATTGAAACATTTCATTGCTGCCTTGTTTGGAAGAAATTCCAGATGCATAATTTATGATTTTTTTTTCTTAAATTCTTCATTTAATATTGGCAGCCTAAATTCATATTGTTTCTCTGCCAAAAGTTAAACATCTTTGGTACAGACTGAATTTTTTTATGAAAGAATTTTTTCATTGCCTTCATTTCATTTTAATCTTAGGCAAGAACGTAAATGTGACAGTCTTTTACAAGTTGCTCTCAGATAGAATTATTCACATATAATTATGCAGTCTCCATAAAGATAAACTTTGATAGAAAGCTTTCTAAATTCCTTGATTTTTACATAAAACAATGTTTACATACACAAGATTAGTAACAAAACAGATACTCATTTCCATTGTAGTAGACTGTGTGGGGTCTTCTGATTAAGTTCTCTATTAAAGAAGAATTTTTGCTGAATTTAAGTAAACCAGTAGAAAATAAATATAGACATTGGGATGTTGGGTATATTGTTAAGTGTAGCAGATTCCTTGTGGTATAATTAGACTGCATTTTTAAGATGCCTTGAAATATTCCATCCCCATTCCTTAAGTGGCTACTTTGTATGATATTTTGAAGTGATGAATGTTCAACATAAATTGTACACTCTAGGGCTTCCTTTTTTTTAGTGCTTTTGCATTAAAATGCATGTAACAAGCGCAGTGATGAAAATGGGGGAGGAGAAAAGTGAAAAATGATATGTATTTAAACAGTTATTCAGCTATTTCAAAGTTTATTAACTATGAAGAATTGCAAAAAGTTTGATTATTACATAATTCCAATACAGATGTATTAAATACACCCTACAAGCATTAGGCCTTAATTTGTTATTTGTTTTATCCTTTCTGAATTTATCTTGAAGTTGCTGGTTTTATGTTGTTCTGATGTGACTTTTGTTTCTGTCTTATTTGGAAGCTTTTTATTTTTTCCTGTCTCGCTTAAAACCTCTGAAGCATATACAGTGCTATATATGAATATTGTTTGAATAACAAATGATATTAGTGTAAATAAAAATTCAGAATATATCAATTTTTCTTTTATAAAACCTCTTAAAGGGCAAAATTTTCACTATAGTGCATGTGTGTGTGTGTCATTACCAATAATTCTTTGTTGAAAGAGTGTACTGAAAGAAATAGAATTGTAGGATGGTACATAATTGCTCTGTTATAATTATATATTTTTGTATATTTGCAAGTGAGAGAGAAGTGTGATTGCTGGATCTTACGGTTATTCTGTTTTTTTTTTTTAATTGCTTTGTAACTGATTGCTGTTATGTCCATATCCTTGAATTTTGAAAGTGGCATTATGTCTATTTGATCTCCATTGCATTCCTTATAAACAAAGAAATCTTTTTAAACAATTTAATTAAACTTAAACAATTCAATATTTAAGTTCTTTGTAAAGATAGGCAAGGAAATACTGATGTTGATAATTTATAAATATAACTACATTAACTCGAGGTGTGTTAGCTTGTTGGAGATTCAAATAGCCCTATTCTTAACAAAATGTGTGCCTTTTATTCCTTTTTTTCTAGTAAATAGAATGCTTATATATGTAGTCTTAAATTTAAAACTCACAGATGTCAATTACCATTGCCTTTGAACCAGTTACTACTCACTTAAACCAAACACAATGATTAACAGATTAATTACTAAACTTTACAATATGACTTTTAGAAATGTATTTTTAATAATGGTTACTATTAAAACTAACTGGCCAAGTTTCCTGAATCTCTAACCCCGTGGATATAGGCCACACCAAACTAGTAGAATTGACCTCTGATAAAACGACATGATCCTATCAATAGATGCTGAGAAAGCATTTGACAAAGTTCAACATCCATTCATGATGAAGGCCCTCAAAATTCTGGGGATGGAAGGAATGTACCATAACATAATAACATAACATAATAAAACATAATAACATAACATAATAACATAATAAAAGCAAAATATGATAAACCCACAGACGATATCTTCCTAAATGTGCATGGCAAGGCTGTCATCTCTCCCTACTGCTTTTCAATATAATACTGGAAGACCTAGCTATAGCAATAAGATAAAAGAAGGACATACAAGGAATTCAAATAGGGAAAGGAGAAGTAAAGCTATCACTGTTTGCAGGCAAATGATAATTTATATAGAAAACCCTAAAAATTCTGCAGAAAAACTAATGAAAATAATAAACCAGTTCAGTAAGTTAGCTAGTTATAAAATCAACATGCAAAAATCAATCACCTTCTTACATGCAAAAAATCAGTCTGCAGAAGAAGAAATTAAGAAAAACACTCATTTACAACTATACCAGCAAAAATTAAATGCCTGGGAGTGAACTTAACAAAAGATGTGAAAGAACTGTGCAAACAGAACTATAAAACATTGCTAAAATAAATAGAAGACACAAAGAAATGGAAAGACATTCCCTGCTCGTGGATTGGAAGAATCAACATTACCAAAATGGCCATCCTACCAAAAGCAATCTACAGATTCAATGCAATTCCAATCAAAATCTCTGACATTCTTTAAAGAAGTAGAACAAATACTATTGAAACTCATAATGAATAGTGAAAAATAGCCAAAGCTCTCCTGACAAAAAGAAGAGAGAAAGGAGGGATTGCACGCTTAGACTTTAAATTATACTACAAAGCCACAATAATTAAAACAGTGTGGTACTGGTTTAAAAACAGACACACAGACAACTGGAACAGAATTGAAGGTCTAGAAATAAATTCACACTTGTATGATCAACTAATATGTAACAAAGGGGTAAAAAACATACACTGGAACAAATCTCTTCAATAAATGGTGCTGGGAAAACTGCTACATGCAAAAGTATGAACCTAGACTACTCCTTCACACCATACACAAAAAACAACTCCAAATGGATAAAAGACTTGGTTCTAACACCTGAATCCATAAAACATATAGAAGAAAATATGGGCAAAATGCTTACATTTCCGAAACCAAGACTTACATTTCTGAAACCTTTTACAGGAAACATCTACAAATGTTAAAAAAAAAAAAAAAGAAGAAGAAGGAAAACAGCTTGGAGTATATCAAACTCAAAACATTCTGTACAGCAAAAGAGGCAATAAACAATGCAAAGAGAAACCCAACCAAATGGGAAAACATTTTTGCCCTCCATACATGTGATAAGGGTCTAAATAAAAAGATCCATAAGGAACTCACACAATTTCACAAAAAACAAAGTAAGAAGATCAGTTAAAAAAAATGGGGTCCAAAAGACACTTCTTGAAAGACACTTCTTGAAAGAAGAAATACAAATGGTCAATATGCATATGAAAAAATGCTCAACATCACTAATACTCAGGAAGATGCAAGTCAAAACCTCAATGAGATATTATCTCACACCAGTAAGAATTATCCATATTAAAAAAAAATAGGCAAGAACAAGTGCTGGCATGGATGTAGAGAGAAAGGAACACTTTACACTGGTAGTGGGAATGCAAACTGGTCCAGCCACTATAGAAAGCTGTGTGGAAGACCCTTAAACTACTAAAAATGGGACTCCAATTTGATCCAGCAATCCCACTTCAAGGAATCTACCGAAAGGTTACAAAAACTCTAATTCATAAAGACACCTGTACCCAGATGTCTATGACAGCATTATTCACAATAACCAGAATATGGAAACAACTCAAATGCCCCCAATCAGACAAATGGTACAGAAAGCTGTGGTATATGACAAACTTATGCCATTTGTCACAACATGGATGGAGCTAGGAGGAATCATTCTGGCAGAAATAAGTCAGAAAGAAAAAGAGAAATATAAGATGGTCTCACTTATATGAGGAATAGAACAGACAAGAAAAATATAAAACTATCAGTAGAATTGAAGCACAGCATGAGAGGGAATGGGGGACAATGGTTCAAGGGTGATAACGTGATGGGAGAACCCTGATGTAATAAAAACAAATTGTACCCACAAAATATAAAAAAATATTAAATCAAGTAAAAAAAGGAAAAAAGAAAAAGCAATAGGATATTTTTGTAAATCTGAAAAAAAGATCTCTGATATTTGTGTATGAAAAATTCTTCTGATTAGTTTTTTATTATTTTAATTGCTAAGGTTTACTGATTCCTTAACCACCATATTGTTGCTATGCTATGTATTGGTAAGGGTAATTGCACTTAATCAAATATTAGAACTCAAAGGGAAATAAATATCCTTTGTCAGACAGTGGTTTTGGTTATAATTATGGGACTATGTATAGTCTATTACTCTTATGGAATCACACCCGGGTAGCTTAACTATAAAGGGGAAATTTGGGATGCTGTTCTTTCAGGTCAAGACAATTAAAGTATCAAATGATACTATAAGTCTGGGAAACAGTATATTAAGTGCATAAATTATGGCTGCATGCGTGAGGATATATGTAGACTTTGGTAGAAAAGCAATAAGAAGACCACTGACAAACTTTATTTTTTCAAAAAAAGAAAATCAAAAATATACAAAATTTGAAATAGTTCTATATTTTGAATAAAGTAAGCAAATTTATGCTATGTGAAAAAACAATGCATTTTGATTGAATTTAAACATATAAAACAAATAATAATAAAATTTAAGTAGTGTTATCTACCATCTTTTATAGACTTAGTGTTTGCCAGATGTATATATGAGTCATTTTATCTAAACATCATGCTTCCTATGTTAAGCCTATATACTATTCCAAATTTCCAAAAGAAGTAAAAAAGACCCTTAGAAGTAAATTTGAACAGTCAAAATCAGGTCTGTCTGATTGAATGTAAAATGCATCAAGTTCTCCTGGCATACCATATTTAGTACAATTGGTCAGAATCATTAGGGAAGTAGATTTGGTTTTAAGATTATAAGCATGCACACACACACACACACACACATGAGCAATGAAAATACGTATGATCTTCCAAGGCTCATAAAGTTTCCTTTTGCCAAAAAGGCACGTGGAGTGATAAATAGTACCATCTTCCCAGTACAAAAAGTTAAAACGTGTAGGAAAAACACAATAGGAAAAAAGGATCATGCTCATGTAGGGTGATCAGCCCATTGCTGTTACTGCATACTGTCTTTGCAAGGTAAACAAGTGTTACACTCTTTGTAGTAACATTAATGTATATTTTCATGTATATAGATTTATGCATCATATACAATACATGAAAACTATGTACATATACATACATTTGCATGCATATATATAAATATATGTAGATGGTTTTAAAATACATTGAAAGAATAGGAAAAGTAAAACACAATAGTAAATACTGGTGAAGATACACAGTGACTGAAATTCTTATCAAAACTGTGTAAAGTGCACATAGGTATCAAAGATAGATGCTAAAATGTTCATGAAAGTGCTCTTTTTAACACCCCTAAATTGGATAAAAATTTGCAGGTTGTTGAGGAATAAGATATATATTAATGGTAATGAACAAACCTACAATATAACTGAAACTTCATAAGTATTACATTGAGTGAAATAAACCAGACACAGGAGCAACCACACTGTGTAATTATATGATGTTCAAAAGAGACAAAGCTAATCTATGTATAAGAAGACAAGATATGGTTACATGGAAACCGTGATGGAAGTAAGCATTAGACCTCCCTGGGGGTTCTGGTTATGTTCTATTTCTTGACTTTAATCCTGGTTACTTAGGTGCATTTATTTTGTTAAAAAATGAGCACATACAGTTTGATTTGTATACTTTCCTGTATGTGTGTTATATTTCAACATAATTTATAAAGTTTTTTGAAACCCACTTTTCTCTTTGGAGCATGGGATTTGAAACATGTTTAGCTGAGAGACATAATTTTAACATCTATTGCATGAAAGTCACCCTGCTTCTCCCACTTGTTCATTTTGTCCATATCTCTTAGTCAATTGAATGGAAAAGGTCAAAAATGCTTATCTTGTTGGGGTTTAAGTCGCTTGTGCATCACATTCTATGACCTCTGGTGTGATTTCAGGGTCCATTGAGAAAACACATTTGTCCCTGTGGACCTTCCCCATGCACACTGTGTAAATTGGAATTCCATTCCAGAACTGTTTTCTGTTGGAAGCTTTGTACATTCTCCTGGTAGCGTGATATTTTGAGTGATTTACTTTTTGAAGTATTTTCTAAGAATGAGTGTGAACTTCACTAGAATAGAAGGTAGAAAAGATACTCATGGAAGAAAATCACAGGAAACCTGTCGAACTTATGTGTTGACCATCACTCCAGTTTACGGATTTATGTGGCACCAGGAAAAGCTTTACAGTCTGTAGCCTCTAATAGGATGGAAACAGAGAAGGCTTCTGAGTTGAATTAATACTATCTATTTTATCTTTGAAGACATTTATGGAAACAGTAGTAAATTTAGGACAGTGCTTTGAAATACTGTGTGCATAGAACTGAAAGATATTGTTGTAGTATGCAGCAATACATTCTCCTTTTGTCTTTCCCCATGACTGACTTTCTTAAGCAAAGGAGCATATAGATAAGTTACATGTCTTTCAAGATATTTCATATATCAGGCTTTCTTTAAATTAAAACCATTATATCTGCAAATAGCAAAAAGTTTTTACTGAAAAATAAAATTTCGGTGACATTCCTTTTTTTGTTTTCTTCTTTTCTTCTCACACATATTTAAAGTTCATATGCATATTTTTGAACAAGAGATGTAATACTTACATAGAAGCATGTAGTAGATACTTTACCTTAGGAGTAAGTAAAAGAAACCACTGTGAATCCAATATTAAGTAAAATGGACCTCTTTTGCTTCTCAAATATTATTTGCCTTCTCTACTTTCACTGCCCTATTTTTAAAGTTACTTTTAATTACCAGCATATATGGTCTAGAAAGTTATTTTGCCTTCTGTTGACACATGCTCTGTGAAATCCATAATCATGGCCAGGAACAGTGGGAGGAAAATATCTGTATGTATAGTCACCTCTGACCTTCATGCTTACTTTTTAAGGCTGGCTACAGAATAAAAAAATATTTAGTTGTTGCATATGTGTCTAAATATGTTTTCAGAATAGCTTTAAGCTTCCTCTGTTTTATAAAACATGTAATTCATCATTTAGTAATCACAAAGAATTTACGTTATTGTTTGATTATATTTTACCATTATTTATATATTTATACCACTATTTATACAATTTTTGATTACCACTCTACTTTAGTATAAAGGACTTTGGTTATATCCAAGATTAAGCATGTTGTAGATCTTTTTCAGTATGTCTAGAAACAACCAGACTTATAAACATAAAACATTTAAACATAAAACAGCATACACACATGCATGTAAGTTGAACAAATCCTCAATGAATATTCGGCTATAAGAGTGAATAGTAGACCATCTCATAGTTAAACAGGCAATACGGCCATAAATGACAGAGCAGAGAAGAATTATGCAAAAATCAGCTAATAACTCACCTGCTTGAAAACCTGAATGTAGCCTAGTTTTAACACTTCATGAATTACATAAATGACAACTTTCAAGTAAAATAATAAATATAGTAAAGAATTATGAAATATATGAGTCTATTATTAGTACCCCCCCTTAAATAGGTGTATATCCCTTTGTTAAAAATAGCTAGAAACCCATGGTTTGCAAAATTACTAGCACACTTCTATATACATACTGCCACCTACTGGTAATTATATGTATATCTGCCCAAATGCTTTGATTTTTCAGAAAAAATGTAGTTTCAAAACTCAGTGATCATGCTATGGATTTTGAATGAGTCTTCGTGGAATCATTATAAATCATTGTTAACATATTTGTGTGACCATAATGGTAAATCTTTATATAGATTTTACTTAAAATAGAATCAGTGTTTTAAAACCAAAGCAACCAATATGTAAAATACATCTTTGGTTACTTTCACTGTTTTAAAAATTATTTTTATTTTACAAATTTAATAATAGTTGCATTTATATGAAGAGTATATTTCAACTTGGTTGCTTATGTTTATATTATCTTTTTAGTTTCTAATGAGATTGCTGGAATTATCCTCAAATTTAGATAAATTCAAGGACACAAAATGATAGATGATGTGGAACACTATTATAAAACATTAGAAAAATCCTCTTTTAAATTAAACCAATCATTTACACTGTTGATGTTGACACTAATCAATTGACTATACAAAAGATATGTCATTGTATTGTTTTGTAAGAAATCTATGATTCTATATTTAATTTTAAAGAACTACATATACTGTCTCTGATTTCTTAAAAACACAAAATTGAGTAATTGAAATATGCAGCAACATAACAATACAGCCAGTATGGAAAATAAATTAAATAAATAAACAAAAATGCAGGCATTTAAAAAGAGAGTGAAGTACTATGGATTTAAATATGCAAAACAAATATTTGTAAAAATGTCTATGATCAGTATACCTGTTATATGATATAAATATGAGATATTGTTTCCAAATTCTAAAATTTGAGTTATTAGGGAAACATCAGGAATATTCTTCAAATACATATATATATATATATATATATATACACATATATATATATACCAAACTAATTTTTGCCAAAGTATTAGTCCATTTTTCTAAAAGTCCAGCTTAAGTACTAAATGTGCTACCCTACTGTCTATACATTTACATGGATTTGAGATATAAAGATAATGTTAGTATGAGAGACCTGAATCGTACACCATATTTTCTAACAGGTACATATTCAAACTTACCTATATTTACAGTAACTGCATGTTCTTTATTTTCTTATGAGATCATGTAATTATGCTTTAAAATAAAGATGATCCATTACATTTGTTATTAATAAGATTTAATTTTCATGTCTTTAGAGTTCATTCATCAAATAAATGCAGTATACAGAACAAAATGTTTTTGCTGCATTGGCTCTGCTCAATTTATATTTTGACAATACAATTTTTGATTATCACTCTACTTCATTATAAAGAACGTTGGTTATATCCAAGACTAAGCATGACTGGAGACCTTTTTCAGTATGTCTAGAAACAATCAGACTTATGGAATGATGTAAAATGTAGCCATCTATATGCCCTCAGGCTTTAGGGTCAATTGAAAGCCCCATTACCATTATGCTGCACTTTCACCTTGTTCACTGTTTACACACATTTCTGTGTCTATCTTTTTACTCAGTGCAAACACAGACTCTATAGTCTTAAATTTGAGTAACTGTAGTCATTTATATGCATTCTGAGTGTGTTTATCAAGGGCTTATGTCGTTTCACAAGGTCCTGTGGTTGTGTGTCATAGAATACTGGGAAGATAGTATGACCCACAGAGGGTAGCAGAGGGTGGCTTCATCTACATACATGCATGCCTGTCTGCATGATTTAATGCTAAATTTTTGGAGCTAAGATAATCCATTCTTATGATCTCTTGATGATTCCATAAAACCACTGTCAACCCCATTTTCAGATTATTGCAAGATGAAATAAATTCCATGGAAATATTTCTTCTATATAAAGTTGACTGAAATTCAAGTTTAATAGATGTACCAACTCTATAAAACATTTTATATGTTATTTTTTCTCAAACTGAAATATGGCCAATCTTGTACATCGCTCAAGCGGTGCTCTCAAAATGAATCACTTTTCAACTCTTTACTAAAGTTGTCTTGATTAACCATTAATTTGCACATATTTTTATGAAATAGCAGTGAAATCACCATCCACCAGCATTAAATTCCTTACTTCTACCACAAAGGGGACATGTTCTACACAGGTTATGCCTCAAAGACCTTACAAATCCAAGGAGAGAATTACACATAGGATGTGTTGATAGATGTGTTAACAACCAGCTTAGGAGTAGAGAGAGCCTGATAGGAAACATTGGCCTAATAAGAAATAGTTTTGGTGTAAATGTGCCCATCATACCTGATTCCAGCTACCAACTTGAAGTCCCTAGAGTTTGAAAAACTGCATATTTGGTATTTGACTCTTGCCAACTGCAAAAGTTGTTTGTAGCACATCATTGGTTAAGCACGTATCATTTGTAGTAATGTGATCAAGGATTTGATTTAGCTATGTTACAGTGTTGAAGAAACATAGCCAGGAAGAGGGAATTTTGTTACTCTGAATCAAAGACTAATTATTAGTCCACATTGTGAGCCAATTTAATACTTCTTCAAGTTGATTTCGTCATGATCTGTTCCCTGGTATTAGTACAAGACAGTAGTTTTCAAACTCATAGAATTTTCTAATTGACCATTGTTTCCTATTATTTTTTATCCTACCACCACACACATCATTTAGTCCTGAATCCTTTTAATCTTTAAAATGTTCACAGGGATCCTCCCACTTCAATTCCCACTAACACAGTTCCTCCATCCTGATTTAACACTTCTTTTCAGACAATCAATCAATCAAATATATACTTTCCAACTATTGAAATTGATATCTTGTTTTTGTTTCTTGATGTTCTTTGTGTATATATTTCCATTAAATATCCCACTATATAACTTTATGAATTCTTCTCTAATTGCTTACAGTTCACTCGAGGGCAAATCCTATGTCCTATATACATCATAGCATCCAGAGAAAAGAATGGAGTTTCACACTCGTTTTTTCCAACAGATTGCTATTGAAAATGAATTTCTTGATAATTAAACTTATTTAGATATTGAATAAATGATTTTATGCTTTTATTCTTTATGATCCTTTCTATCCATTCCAGTTTTATTTCCTGTAGCTGATCTTACTGTTTTATTAACCTTATTTACTATCCTCTTCTTTCTAACAAATGTATTTGAAGTGGCAACTTTGCAGTTAAAGGACTATGTTTGCTGACCTCTTTATGGCAAGGAGTGATTATCTAATTAGTCTTATATACTAATATAAAATTAGAATGTTCCAGATAGTTCCTTAGAAAGATGGTGGATATTCTGTTTATTTTGTTGTAATACAATGTAATGGCTCAGGTTTCAATAACTATATCAAGACTTGACTTGATTTTTGTGAATGGAAGTCATAAACAAGGATATTAGAATGAAAAGATTGTTGATGATATAATTGAGTCTTAATAGAGATTTAAATTTAATTTTTCAAACTTTATTAGTGAGAAAATTGAATGCTTATAAACTTCCTAAAACTATTATGCCACATATAGCAGCACTGAATACTAATAAATTTTGTTCCAACTTCATTTTCCATATTTATTTATTTCCTCTGATAATATTTTTCTGGCCATGTTTCCATCATGTACAGTGTCTTCAACTTGAATATCTAAGGTGATTTAGGATTCAGAGATTCCCTAGGGATTCATAAAGGGATTCATAAGGATTTCTTGTGAACTTGTATATTTTTTGAGTCCAATCCAAATATCAAAGCCCAAGTAAAACTATGTGTAATGATTTTTTGTCTAATTTTTTTAACTGTCCCGAGAAATATGTCAGGTTCTCCTAATGCCAAAGAAGTTCATCCATTATCTTGAAGGTGAGAAATCAATGTGAGCATATCCAGTTAGCAGAATTTGTCTATGAGATATATTTCTTTTCTTTTCTTTTCTTTTTGCAGGGGGGGGCGAAGGGGACTTAACTTCCTGATATGTTACTGGGATTCCTGACTATATGGAAATATTTGGAACATGTATAATTTAGGTTGGAAACGTTGGGGATTTTAGCCCACCTCATAAACATATACTAAAATAGTATGGTATATGTAGCTTCCTGTCATGTATGTGGACTATATATATATCAATTATATATATATGATTAAATCTATATATGCATGTATATGTAAGTTGTGTTTATATATACACGTATTACACTTTTCAAAGTCTTGTATATCAGTTATCTTTTTGGAACTTCACAAAACTTGGTGAGAAAAGAATCCAGAATTTCTTTTTATATGTTGCAGGAGAAATGATTAAGAGTCAGTGAACTTCCTCCAAGAAATTAGAAATAATTAATTTTAGTACAGGTGTTTTTGATTCCAAGTCTTAAGATCCTCCCTCTTTAATATGTTCTTGAATCTTTATTGAGTCATACTTGAACTTACAACAAACACACTAAAAGGGAATTAGTGAAATTTTGTATTTGAACATCAAGGGAAAACTACTAATCTCCAAAATAAGTTGACTACTTTAATCAGGAGATGGGCAGTAACTAACAGGCCAATAGTCAGTGAATTAAGTCCATATAAGTTTGTTTATTCATTTACTATTTGTAACCATATCCAGAACACATCAGCTCTAGACTAATCCACTTATTAAGAGACACAGGTTGATACAAGCATCATCTTGGTTCATGCTTTCACTGAGGCAAGAAAAGGCATGTGGTAGTACCACATACTAGCAACTGAATGTTTCCATATGAAAGTGACAGTCTTCATTTATTTATACATTTAATTGATCAGCACAAGTCACATGACCCAAAGCTCTTAGTTCTTAGGGTTGCTGTAACAAATTGCTACAAACTTGGGGATTAAAGCAATTGCAATTTTATTCTCTTACAGTTTGAGTGGTTACTGTTTGGGTAGTCTGAAAACAAAGAGGGGACAGTTTGTGTTCTCATTGAAGACTGTAAAGGAGAATATTTCCTTGCCTCTTCTTTAGCTTATGGCTATAGCCAATGTTATATCTCTTTCACTGTGTGCATATACTATATACATATATGTATGTGTGTATATAGTCAATACATACAGATGTGTATATTTAGAAAATACATGCCTATATGTATATGTACATATATATATATAGAGAGAGAAACGTCCAATATCCTCATGTCTTATAAACACACATTAGTATTTTTGTATACATAGATAATATCCATACATGCATATACATGCATGCATATATATATATATATATACAGAGAGAGAAAAACATGTCCAATATCCTCTTATCTGTGTGACTTCTCTTGATCATTGAAATTCAGCTCCAACTGGAAAACCCAGGATGACCTCATCTCAAGATACTTAACATAGTATCATCTTCAGAGAACACTTCATAAGTAAGATTACAGTCACAGGTGCTAGGATCTGGATATAACTTTTGGTGTACCCATTAGTTATTACAACATCAGTTACATTTCTGAAATTTTCTTTCCTATATTATCAGGAACAATCAAGACATTAAAGAATGAAATCTCCTGGAGGTTCAGTCAAGCTGTGGAGAACTATGGTTCTAGGAATATAGTTCCAAAATATGGAAACGGGATAAGAGATATAGGCCACTCTGAGAATGAGTCAATGCCTACTCTTATTTGCATCAGATATACAACTGCACATCATCTCTAATGTCTACAATATCATATACCTCTCAGTTATCCTACACTGTGTGCTTGTCTGTTCACTTTATGGTATTTGAGGCTTTATTCCTTGGAGGAGAGAATGCTTCTATTCCATGCTAAGAGGGGATTGAGATACATATTATGGGACCAGAATTGATACTCAGAGACACATTGTGCATGCTACCAGTGTCTTCTCTATTTGGATGACACATTGCACCCGAGTTAACCTTTGGAATAGAAGTTAAGACTCCCATCTTTCCAGCTGTTCTCCCTACTTACAGCCAAACCCTCTAATTTCAGAGTCCTAGAATGTGGTAGGCAATATTCTAATCTGCTTACCAAATTTAGTGCTTACCTGCTCTTTGTGACCATAGGCAAGGTTTATAAAAATGATGGAATATCTCTTACATGATTGTTATGTTATATGGCAAAATGATTTTGAGGATTTAATTAAAGACCTTAGTTAAGTTGCCTTTAATTTCTTCAAAAGAGGGATTAATCTGGGTGGATCTGAGTTAATCATATGAGCCTTTAAAAGAACTCAGTAATTCAACCAGAAAAACTCACCTGTTAGCTTTGAAGAAGCAAAATGCCATGTTGTTGGGACTGCCATGTATCCTCTATGACTAAGGACCTCACTCTATACATCCAGGGAACTTAAAATCTACCAACTACTTGAATGTACTTGGAAATGAATCCTGAGCTTCAAAATGAGAACACAGCCTGACTGTAGTTTCTGAACAGAGAATCCACTTACCTTAAACTCATACTTATGAGCTATGGAACTGTGAGTCAATAAATGTTGTTTTAAGCTGCTAATTAATATAATTTAGCATACGATGAGTGAGAATAAATGCATAGATCATTGTATATTGATGCGTGTTAATATTTGGTCTTTGCAGCATACAATTGGCTACCCTAGATGACGCATCTAAGTTTTAATCTAAAAATGATAAGTTAGAATTCCTATTCATCAGGTTATCCATGCTTTATAAGATTTGTAATGGGGCCAGCGTAAATTGAAACATGCCACATCCCATTGAGGACTGGCTTTGTTTTCTGTCAGTATTCTTCAAAATCAGCCATTGATTCACAACAAACTTCTCTTCACTATCTGATTTCTGGCTTCCTCCTCTTTTCCAGTAACCACTGATGAGATTTCTGTCTATTAGGTATCAAATCCAGAAAGGATTACAGTAATTGTTAAATGGCTTAAAACATTCAATATTTTTAAAAAAGTTAATAAAACTGACTCTAATGGTAACAACTGTTTATTACCACCAGTGAAATTTCTAATAATGCATTGTTCTGAGTGGGGAAAGTGATGGTTATGGACTATGTGAATTCAAGTATGATAGCAGCAAAACTGTATATTATCTAACATTTCTGTGCTATGACTTAAAACCATATTTAGCTTTCACTGAGTTTTGTACTTCTGATTAGATAGGTATTCCTCCCTTTGATTTCATTATGTTAACTTCTAATATCGCCTGTCAGATTCTTGGCTACTTTGGTGTGTGTTTATATATAATCCCCTCATTTGTTCTGTAAAATATGCATAGTTCTTGAATTCCTTTAAAACCATCTGTACTGCACACCTCTGTATATCTTGTCAGTAGTGTAGAGTTCATCCCGAGAACAGAGATGATGAACAGGACACCACAGCAGGGAAATTTAAAATAAAAGAAAAACATATTTATTGGCATGAGCTGTATGAAGGGAAATGATGTATATACAATGAGGAGGACTATCTGCCAGTTCCTCAATTTTAACTCCCCACAGCAATCATCAAAAATAGAAATTTCTCCCCATTTGATCTAAATTCCTGTGCACCAGAAGAATCTGCACTGGACACAAGGGAAGAGATAGGCATGCTTTCAAGAATCCATAGAAGTTAGCAGGAAATCAGAAAGGACAAATGGCAGCCAAAGAGTAAAGTGACTTGACATCTTAGAAACCTGTGGAACAAATCCAGAACAAGGGTACTTTAAAAGCTGGGGCTGTCAAGTCCCTGATAAATTTGATTTAAATTAAAACTACATGTGTCTTCTATTTTTTTTTTTTAATGTGGATCTTCATTTGTATTAGACAACAAACAACTTAGTGGAAACCTGGCAGTTGAGCTGTGAAACTGAAGCTTGGCTCTGCCTTCAATTTAATCCGTAATCTTGAATTAGTCACTAAACTGTCAGAGTCATTGGATTGCAGATGTTTAAATGACTGAAATAATATTTACCCAAGTCCTAGGGCACTTTGGGAGTTTCATTAATTCTTATATGCAAAATGTTTTTTTTTTCCTTTTTAAAACCTTTAAGTGAAAAGTACCGAGATTTATAAAGTAGTGTTATCATTTCTTTCTAATTGATTGATTGCAAAAATGCAGTCATAGTCTAGTTTTCACCAATAAGAGTTAAGTCAAAATCTAAAACTGATTGTGTCTTAAATTTTACTCTTTTTTTCTTGATAACTGTCCTAAGCTAAATGAACAATATATCTTAAATACATGTCAAGGAAAGAGGTAAAGACAACTCCATGGGCACATTTATCTTACTATATTCAGTAGACAGGCATTGGTCTCAAGGTAATGGATAGTCATTATCTCAAATATTTGAGATTAAAACTACACTTAGTTAAAAAAAAAAGAACCTTATATGCTCTTGTGGTTTAGTTTTAGTGTACTATGTCTAAAAGGAGAGTGATTTGAATATCTCACTTTCAGGAAACTTTCATACAGTTTTTCTATTAGCTTCCAAACTGCTCTCTCAAAAAATAAATCAAGGACCCAAGCAGAAAAAAGCAAAACAAACTAACAAAAAAACATCCACAGGAGGCTTATATATTAGCAACTATTTTGTATTATGAGTATTGCACATATTATGCAGGTTTTTAGTGGCCTGACTCCAGGTAAACTTCAGGGACTTGTAATAGACAAATTTGTAGTAATTACTGTGAGAATCATGGAGTACAACCATTCATTCTCAAATGATCTAAATTTTACATTGGTAGGTAAAATATGTAATCATAGCATCTCACTAATAATATAACCTAAGTATAAAGCTCTACAATATATTTGAGCACCACAACATTTAAGTACAAAAACATTAATTGCTTTGTATGCATTTCTTTTCGTAACTGCATTAAAATCAACATTTTTAAAAAAGCACAGATAATTGTTATCCCCGTAACAATAACTGATATTGTTATTCCTCGAACTCAGAGTCAGACAAATAAAAATCTCTAGATACAGCAACGGGGGAAGAAATGTGTCCAGGTGTGATGTGACTGCCAGCAACTTTATAGCGTAAGGAGTCCAGGCTCCCTGTAACAAGCCTTCAGCAGAGGGTGGTAAAGTGAGACTAGAGAAATGGTAAAATGTTTATTTGGAAGATAAAAATCTTCCAGCTTTAATGTGAGTGTTATGAAAACTGGTGCAGTGGTTGATGATTGTTATTTTCCACTTTTGTTTTTGCCACCTAGCACCTATTAACCTTACTGCTGATATTAATATATTGAGGATCCATACCTTGTTAAATTCAGTCCATGGATGCCTGTTCACAATATTCCTAATGTCAAAGATGACACATGACTAAAGTTTTATGATCACTTGAAATGGTGATTAGTTTGAGTGGAACTATGACTCAAACCAGGCTAATGAAAACCAATGACACCAAATTGACACAATTATTTGGGTGAAGGCTATATTTCTTAGCACAGTATTGAAATTCATGTGAGATAGTGCTGTTACAACATCCATTTTGGCAAATGAAAGGAAGTAGAGCTGATTGGAATCTAAGAGATTAAAAGAGAAATATGATTGATGTAATTTATATATATATATGGTTGATTGGTAAATGAAACTAATTCTACTCACTAGGCTGTTTACAAATATGAGTCTGGTAAGCAAAATCATCTAAATATATCCTCTTCTTAATAAAACCTTTGAATCTGTTAGATTCTATAGCAAGGAAATAAGGTAGCAGAGGAATTTATGCTGCTAATCAAATGATCTTAAAGTAATTAGCCTGCTTATAGATGGACTTAATTGTGGAAGAGGGAAACAGAAATGGGGATGCAAAATATGTGACTGTGAAAAAATGATTGGTGGTTACATTTCTGACTTTGAAGAAAGAATGCAGTCATGATCCAATAAATATGGTTGACCTTTAGAAACAGGACAAGGCAAGAAAACAGATTCTTCCATAGAACCTCTAGAAAGGAATGCAGGCCAATGATACCTTGATTTTAATGCATGGAGATACAATGGTTAACATACACAACCATAAGATGGAAAAAATGTGTTTTTTCCCTAAGGGTCCAAGTTTGTGGGAATCTTAGAGCAGGAATAAGAACTTCATTGAACAAATAAATACTCATCCCCTCACACTTTCCACCCACAAAAGTCAGTTTGGGGTCAAGTTTTCTTGTACTTATACTTGCAAGGAACAAATTGACTTGATTCAGTTAAAAAATCTATATATATAAAGCTTTAAAATAATTTAAGTAATTGTGAAACTTTATGACATGGCCCAGAAACCATACAAAATATACATAGTTCAGCAACTTTGTAATCAAATTGAAAAGATTTTAAAAACTTGCTTATTTCTGGATTCAGCTAATTCTTTGGAAAGCTGATATAATACATATGTACATCCAAAAAAACAGAGCGATCTTTAGTTATGTTTCATATTGTCATCTATTTTGTTTTAATACTTTAATATTTTATATATTAGCAATTGTCATAAGAATAAGAATCATGATCAGATATATTGTTAAAGGTGAGTGCAGGGTTAATAGATTTAATTTAACACAATAATTCAATTTTAGTAAATGAGTTTTCTATTCATAATCAAGAAAAAGTTGTATCAATTTAGAAGAACATGGGGAATTCAGTATTGTATTTCATGAATTATTTCTATGAAGTATCTGTTATATTTACTACTTATAAAACTGTATTGCTCATGAAATGTGGTTAATCATCCTCTTATGTCCTAGGAAAAACAAAACAAAACGTTACCCTATGTAGAAACAATGCAACCACCTCATTTAAAAATGCCAGTCACATAGCTTTTTTTTTTTTTTTTTTTACTGTTTTCCAACTCATAATGTGTCTAAGAGTATTAGTGGATTATAGAATACCAACATAAGTTTTTTATTCAACTGTGGCTTGATGACTTAAGGAACTTTGCAATTGCATCAAATAATTTAGTTGAAACATATGTGTCTCTCCCTTTATTTTCAGAAGTTATATAGTTCACATATGGTACTTGCAAAAGCCTCCATACAAATTATCAACTATTATGAATTAGTTTAAACTTTGCATTTACTTTTAAACTACTACATCTATGATAGTAATATTTGTAGTTGTAACTAATACCAAAAGTGAATGCACTATGTGAAAAAAAAAAAAAAAACACAAAAAATGCAATGGACAGAAATCAGGCTTATAGCCAGGTTGGATAATTCTTAGTACTTTGTGGTCCTGACCCACAGGACCACCAAGAAAGTTATGTGACTTTCTTGAAGATTTCTAATCCATGAAGCTTTCAAAAAAGAGTAAGAAGTTATTCCAGAAGGCCTACTTGACTTCGCTTTGACCTGTTGATAATGGAAGCAAAGAAACCATAGAAAAATAAAAGCCCAGACAATTCTCTAGTTGCTAAATAAGTCCATGAATAATATCTACTCAATCTCAAGGTGAATAATACCATCATTATTACTCTTAATGTACTGTTGTGATTTGAGAAGTCAATACCATTAAAGGAGAATTATATTTAGAGGAATATTTGAGTTCTAATTTTAGAACAAATGTTTAAGACAGATACTAGGTGAAATACTTAGGTGAAGATGTACTATCTTCCCCTCTATTCCCCCTCTAGAAAGAAAATTGAGCCTATTAATTGGTTTCCAATATAGTATTTTGAAAACACTGGTATTTTGTAATGCAGTTATATCTTTCAAAAAGATTTACTATCAATAGAAAATTTTGAGTGACTTACCTAAAGAAATAAATTAGTCATAATCAAATATTTGCTCCATTATGGGTTCTTCAGGGTTATATATTTGGTCAGGAAAAATCTTCATAGACTTTTTTGCATAAGTTGGAGAAATCTTCCTTGGATGTTTGCAGCCAAGGGATTGTCCGTTGTATATGTGGAACTATTGTATATGCTCATGTCCCTGCTCGTGTCAGTGTTATATGGTTGCACTCATTTGCTGCTCTAGGCACTTATAACAGAATTCAACTATAAAAACCATCATAATGTCAGAAATGCAATTTATAGCTGGCTGGAATAAATCTTAACAGTATGCTGAATCAATTACCTTTTTGGAAACCATTCTGCTATTATTGTATTATCCAGGATATATTGGCACATTGTACTTCTGGCTTACTATTTAGAAAAAATACGTAAATGTTTACTGATTTTAGCATTCCTCTTGGTGTAATGATAAGTGAAGCAATTATGTTTGGTTCTAGCCAAGTTTTTAAAAAATGTATCCCATTCATCATGATAAATAGATCACATGAATAGGACAAAGCCTGTAATAAATATAGGAGAAAAACATGTACTTGGAGCCATCAATAGCTTACTCAATTTTTATGACTAAAATAACTCAAAAAAACCAATTTGTTATAATAACAAAATAAACATTTTCTGAATATACAATTTATCTAATGTGTGACTTCCTTTTCATCCTTAGTATATTATCCTACTTTAGATTTTTATCTTTTCTCCCTCAATTTGTTGGTCTGCCTCCAATACTGCTGGAATAGTCTAACTGAAACAAATACAAACCACATCATTTTCTTGATAGACTTTTTTTTCAATGAATCTGTAATGTCTAAATCTGCTACTTAGTCTTTACTTACTGATAGTTTCACCTCTTGCTACTTTCTTTTCTTATTTGGCAATATAAATTTTATTCGGTAGAGTTCTATGCATACATTCTGATATTATTGCCTTTTGTATTTTCTTTCCTAAGTGACTTGCTTGTGAATAATTTCTGGTACTGAATTAAGTTTATTATTTTGTTTGACCTAAATACCCTTGTGCTCTATTAGCCTCACTGTGCCTTACATATCTCTGTCTTAGCATTTATCATCTCCTTTTGACATTATTCATCATTATTCTCTTTTTGGACTCTAAATTTCCTGAAAGCATTTATTCTACAACTTGTATACAGTTAGTACAATTCCTGACACATAATTGACTCATAATAAATGTTTGTTGGGATGAATTACATTATTTACAGAGCAAGCTGAATTACTATTTAAATAATACTAATGCAAGTATTTAATATATACATGAATGATACTGTTCATATTTATCTGACTCTGAAACACATATTGAGGTAAAATTAATGCTCAGACTAAAATACTCCAGGTCTTTTGATATCAGATTCTTTCTGTTCTCTTCCATAACAGTACTTTTCTAGAATTCAATACCAGTGACTTAGAGTTCTGGTCTCAACATTTACATTAAAATCACTTATGTGACATTACGAAAATTACGTGAAGCCATTTGGTTTCAGTTTCCTCCTTTATAAAATTTGAGCACAAAACTAGACTCTAGAGCTCTGCTCTATGTTTTATGATCTACTAAAGCCAAAATAAACAGTTTGTTTTTACATAGCACTCATTACTCTGATTTTACATTTCTAGTGTTTTCTACAATATTAACTTTTAACGGACCTAAATTTTTACTCAAATTCAGTTAATTCCATTATAATAATTGTGGGAATACAGAGAGTTAATTCAATAGCTCTTCTTTTATTTTCCTAGTGTTTGGATCAAATGATACATGAGTCAGCAGGGGAAGAGAGAGCATTATTACTAAAACAGGAGAAGTGGAAGATAGAGTTTAGTGTGATGATGAAAATGAGCTTTCTACCCTACACCTTTTAGCTAACAACTTGGAACAACCCAAAAATGAAGGTTCCACTGCTCTGAATGAATAAGCATGAAAAGAATAACACCAAACTTAAATAATGAAAGTCATCCTACCAGTCCATCAATGGTTATCAGTTATCTATGGCAACACTAATATTGTGGTTTTGGTTATCATAATGACTTGTGTCAAGCATTTTGCTCACTGCAATTTTTAAAGGCACTTGTGTATCAAAAGATTTTTTTGATGAACTTAGTCAAAGATAATCAAACTGATATATGTTTAAAATTCAAGACTAAGCATATAAGGAATAAACTTTTGTTTGAGTCTGTATATCTCATGATACTGTGAAAACATACTGTTTCAAAAGCATATGTTAAATTTGTTGATAATTGTATTCAGAAGCTGGCTTTCTAATAAGCTTATATACACAGTTTTAAAAAGGCTACTAACAACTAGTGGCCAAAAGTAGTGAACTGATGACAGAGGGCAATTCTTGTTTACAGAGTTTAAACATTAACTGGGTTTATGACAGATTTTTATAGTAATAGGATAAAAATAAATTGATAATTGCATTCTAAATTCTGAAGAACTCCTTCTAGGAAATGACCAGTATTTTTTTTTTTCAGGGCGGGGCAGGGGGGGGTTGCTAACATCCATGCCTTTTAAAGCATGCATTTAACATAAACTAGGTTACTTCATTCATTAAAGGTATTTAAAAACCCATTTGTATTCTTGATTTTCCCCAACGTATGCGTCTATTAAAATGGGAAGCAAGAAACTACGTCCTTAAAAGGAGAAAAGAAAGGTAAAATTATTTTAGCTCAATATTATTTGACAAGATATTTCTATTAAATTACAAATACTTCTACTTTTGAGCTTGGCGTATCACTTAAGACCAACTTTCCAATGGTAACAGCTAGAAAAGGTGGTGAAATGGAAGTTTGGCAGTTTCAGAGAGTTGCCAGAGAAGCCAAGACATGCAGAATCTAGTTTCTCGAGAAGAGGGAATCACAGAGATGTGAGTCTAATGTTTGGAGCAATGGCAAAACTCTCACCCCTGGTGAAGTATTGATAATTTGAAGAAATCACTTAGGGAGTGACAAAATTAGTAAATCATATCAAATTTATGGTTTGATTTTTATAAAAATAAACACTGAAATTCATATCTTCAACAGAAGCATTTCAGTAACCAATGGTTTCAGTAAGGATTGTAAAGGGCTATACTCATTCATAGAGACTGAAGTCTGTATGTGGATTAAGATCTTCTGATCCCTACCTATATGTTGTCAAGAATCAAATGTGCAAATCCCTGTGGGAGAAAACCACAATCTGTGGTATCAGATAACCTCTATACTTTCATCTGCCAGGTCTATCACTGAATTAACCACCATACAAATGACAAGATTTAAACAAAACTAAGTGAAAAGCAGATAAAAATTCTAAAAACTTGATATTAGAGTTGTCTGATATGACTCTTGACAGAATAATAAATACATATATATCTAAGGGATCAAGGACAACGTAAAGAGTTTTGTTACAGAAATGGTAATTATTTAAAACATTAAATTTTCACAGAATAAGGATACTGAACTTAATGGATATGATTTAGGGCAGAATAAATGATGTTGAAAAGAAAATGTTTGAGAGGATCACAGGTAAAAATTATGTGGATTGAATGCAGAAAGATAAGAGGTTTAAAAAAACATGAAAAAAGATTAAAAGGGCCAATATGCAACATTTAGAATACAGTGAAGTAGTGTTGCATCTGTGCAGTTGTAGTGTAAGAGTAAAGACAAAAGTAATATTTAAAAATAAAATGGCTAAAAAATTTCCAAAACTGAGTGATCAACACATATTTAAATGGCATTACAATTCTAAGTAACTTAGAAAAGACTCTATTATTTTCCAACAGGTTTACTTGATTGTTAGCAAATTGATATACCTGAAATTGAGAGAATTTGGTACAAAAACTACCAGCAACTAGCCAACCAAAAATATCTTAGGTATATCATAGTAAGAACAACAGTAAAAGAACAGTAAATCTTAAAAGCAGGTAGAGAAGATTATATAACTTTTAAAATGCAGCAAAATATTCAACTTCTCAACCATAACAATAGAATTTTGAACAGTGAAAAAATTCAAAGAATTTTTAACATTAACATAACAACAATAATGAAAATGACTAGACTATCTAATGCTTCATATGAATCGTTTATATGTGTGTGTGTGTTTGTGTATGTATGTGTAAGATACTCTTGAATTCCTTAAAATACTTTTTTTTCTCTAGGAAAATGGCATACCTTTTAAGAATTTCCCAAGTATAATAATAGAAAAACATAATCTAAACAAACTTGTTTTCATTTGTCCATGTGTAGAAATTATAGCACCTAAAATGCCAACATATATTAAAAATACAAGGTCAGATTTGGAAAGGAAATTTGGCCTGTGCTCTTTACTGTAGATTAAAAAGTATATTATGAATAATAAATCTAGATATTCTCTCTATGCTGTGCTAAATAGTCCAAACTTAGCTAACATACTTGAAAATAAAGATGTTACTAAGTCTGATGGTTTTAAAGTTGCTTATTATCTATGCATTCTTAAAGCAAGAAAAATTAAAAATAAACTAACCATAATAATTTTGTGTATAAATTGTCTTAACAAAACACTACATATTTCACATTATGTACGATCACTCTCTTATCAAAACCTGCAGTGTTTTAATAAACTTGAAAATAAGCAGTTTCTATTTTCTAAAAATAAATCTAAACCCATTCTTATGCTAAGTGTTATGGAAGCATTGGAAGTAATTGTGAGAGTTTTATGGAGTTTATTATATGTTTTGTATTTTTTCTTCAGTCTTACCACTTGCTTGCTCACTTCTAGATAGGAAGAAGGGATCAAACTGAAACAGGTCAGGGAATTTAAAGGGGTTTTCCCAAGCCCAATCAATCCTATAGTAGATTTCAGTTATCTAGATGCCATATAAAAGGGAGAAATGGGTACATGTTCATAGTAACTGATCCAATCATTTCTCTTTTCATAGATGATATTTTCTCTGTTTGTTGTAACTGATCCAAGAGTTTCGATATTCTCCACTAAAGAGCTTGTTTTCCATTTTCACTCTTCAGGAGTTAGCACAGCTCTATTTTATTTTTCACTTTTCATGAATCTATGTCCTTAGGATCATTGAAGCTAAGCTCTAAAGTTCAGAAAGATGCCTGAAGCATATTCAAGCAAAGTGCAAATAGACATTGTTAATTAGCAGTGATGCATTCCTGTGTAGGTTCACTCATTTGCATAAGCTGTATTTGATTCCTGCTTCATCATTTTAAACCCAGGTCTTTCAGCCCATTACATATAAGTCTCAGTTTCTCACCTATGAAGTAGTACCTGTGTCATGAGGTGGAAGTGGGACTGTGGGTGTTAGGTAATGATTAAATAAAAATAATTTATGAAAGTCTGTTTACTTTTTTCTAGAATAATGCACAAAGCTTATTGTAGTTAGTATTGAAAAGCATGGTAGAAAAACCACAGACCTATATGTTAAGTAATTGATTTACGTCTGAAAATTGTTTAATCATTTTGAGAATTATATGCTAAGGCTTAGAAGACTAATAATATTTGCCTCATAAGTGTACTTGTCAGGATAGTAATGGGTATGTGATAGAAACTCCTTGAATAGTAGTAACCTTCTTTTTCCTTTTAAATTTTATTTAATTTAATATCTGATAAGTGATTTTGCCCTTTATATATGGACATTTATGTAAGATCTGTCTCATGAACATGAACCATTAAATATCATTTTGGGAAAAAATTACAAATAGACACTTGACTATTAAAAAAATAATACAGGTACAATTGCTGAACACAAAATTATAGAGCTTTTATAGAAATAATACCTAACCTATGTTTTTAATTTTTTTCTCAAATATACTTTGAGATTAAAATAAGGATAAATGTCTGAGATTTTCAATTACTTTTGTGCCTATTTAATGCACATTTAGTAAACATACTCTAATCCATTTTCATCTTCACAGTATTTTGGGGTAAATAATATCTGACTAATCCATGTGATATTCACATTTGTAACATTATTATTATTTAAAAATTATAACTTCTTAATATTGATTTTTCAGATTAGAGGTCTTTAAAAAAATAAAATTACCCCCATCAAGTAATTTTTTTAGGATTTTTTATGAATTTGGATAGACTAGGAAAAAATTATCAGAGTATCTGAAACCCCTGGTTAAACAAACGGAGACATTAATTTGGAATTTCGAGAATAAGACATTGATTGACTTTAATAAAAAAATGACAATTTGGTATGTGACAAAACTCAGTGCTTTATAGTTAGATGGAAAAGATGTTCCTTGAAAACTATATTTTAATGTAGATATTATGAAATATAGTTACATGTATGTGTATCTAAATGTATACAAGGAATTTTCCTTTTGCTTATTTTATTAGTCAATTCACTAAATGCAAATGACCTTTTAATCTTGTCTTTCATTTGTAAAATTTATTAAAGTAAACAAATTACTCAAGCTGACTTTGTTTTCATTTCCATTACCTATTTGTTTTATATTTACAAGGTAACTAGAGATATTGAATATTTTTTGTGTTTATTTGTAGTTGCATATCATTTTGTGTTAAATTTTTGTTTAAATTGTTTACCATTTTGACTATTAAATAAGTTGATTATCCTGTTATTTTTGAGTTCTAAGAGTTTTATATTTTGTCTACAATTTCTGTCAAATATTTGATTTTTCAATAGATATACTTAATCTATTGCTTTATTTATTGATCTTAATTTATTGATCTTTGCTGTTTATTATATATTTTGCATTTAGTCTACAATTTTATTAGTTTTTCATATTTGCTTTTTGTTTTTCTCTTCATACTAACAGGGTTTTTTATTTTTATTTCACTGTTCCTCAGAAATCTACCTTAATTTTCCTGTTGTCTTTATTCTACACTTGTTTATTTATGCATTGCCACAGGGACTATAGAATATAATCATCTTTCCATGATCCATTTCCAGGTGATATTCTATCACTTTACATAGAATATATAAATCTAGTAAATATTGATTTTTTTTTAAATTGCTAATCATAACTGGGTAGCCTTGCCACTATTTTCTTTATTCCTAGAAATTCTTTCTTCTTATTTTATTTTATTTATTTATTGTGTGTGTATGTGTGTGTGTGTACACAACAAGAACTATATTCTCGATAATATGAATGTCAACTCTAGGAACTTGTAAATTATTTTCCCCCTCCTGTATTGTCTTTGCTTAAATTAGATTCACTGTTGTTGAGAAGATGCTCTGAGTGAGTTCATAATTCTTTTCACTTGTTGATCTGTTTTGCTTTTTGTTCTAAAGCCAGCAAATTGGGTCAGAAATCTGAAAATAGTTTGAGAATTCACTCTTGGTTACTTCTTTTTCTTTTCAAGATTTTCCAATTCTTTTCAGCAGTCATGGTTTCCCTGACTTCTCATTTTTCTAGTTCCCTTTGTCAGAAAGTTTTCAGTTTTTTACTCCCTGCACACGTATGGTTAAACTTTACCCCAGAGTAAATGTTCCAAAAGATGAAGCTTACTCCCTCCTACAAATATGCTCTTAAATGGCTTAGGATAATTTTTTTGTTTAACTTTTGTTAGATTTGATATTTGTTTTCTATGGGAAAGTTCCATTCAAAATGGAGTAATATTATTTGAATGCAAATGATTTAAGGGAGTTAATGAATTTTTTCACTAATTTCTTAACTGACTTATCCAATGAACTATTTATTGATTATTTATATAGAAAATGATAACATATAATTATTAAAATAAAAGGAGTTTTGGATACTAGACATGGGTTTGTATCTGAACTCATTATGAACATTGGTCAAGAACATTCTTTGCTAGTATGATTTCTTCTAGGTACATCCAAGTTTCAATAAATTCATCAAATTTGTCATTTTTAATTGATGAGTAATACTCCATTGTGTATATACCACATCTTCTTCAACCATTCATCTGTTTTGGGACATTTGGGTTGCTTCCATGTCCTTGCAATTATAAACAATGGTGCAATGAACATCTGAGCACAGGTGTCCTTTTGTACCCACATTGAGGTCTCCTTTAGATAGATTCCCAGAAGAGCAATTGCTGGGTCAAATGGTAGTTCCATTTTCATTAGTTTGAGGGTCCTCCACACTGCTTTCCATAGTGGCTGGACCAGTTTACATTCCCAATAGCCGTGTAAGAGTGCTCCTTTCTTTCCACATTCTTGCCAGCACTTATTGTTGCCTGTTTTTTTGATGTGGCCCATTCTTACTGGTGTAATGTGGTATCTCTTTGTGGTTTTGATTTGCATTTCTCTGATTGCCAGTGACTTTGAGCAGTTTTTCATGTGCCTGTTGGCCATTAGTATTTCCTCTTTGGAGAAGTGTCTTTTTAGTTCTCCCCATTTTTTGATTGGGCTTCTTGTTTTGTTTTTGTTTAGTTGTGTAAGTTCCTTATGGATCTGCGTTATTAAACCCTTATCACTATTGTGGAGAGCAAATTTTTTTTCCCATTTGGTTGGACTTCTTTTAGTTTTTTCTGTTGTCTTTTTTGCTGTAGATATCATACTATCAGAAACCATCAGAAAGAAAAAGACAGAATCCAAATGGTTTCACTAATACATAGACAACAAAATGAAAATACACAATGGGAGGGTGGGAACCACCTGGAATGATCAGGGAGGGGAGGTGGTGGGTGACCCCGGGAAGTTAAATGGAGATTAGCTTGATGTGACATAAAAAAAATTAATAATAAAATTAAAAAAAGAAACATTCTTTGTTTCTGATGGGCTATATTACACTGATTAGACACACTTTGTAGCTTAAATATGTGTAATAAATAATACTCACGGTTCGATTTACATCTTAGTGCTGTCATGCATGTGCATAAGAATAAAGAAAACTACCCTTCATAACATACACATATATAATGCCTGTATTAAAAATAACACAAAATTATACATATATCATATATAAAGAAAGTATGTATTTACTTAGAAGTGTAAAAACATATTCACAAAACATTAAATAATAAAAATGTCAAGACAGTGGAAGATTCTCATTGGGTATTGAGATATAAAATCAAGAAATGATTTAAAATCATCTTTTGCTTTTAATAAATATTTGGTAATGATCTTTTAGTTAAATTATTTTCACTTTATACTTTTTTATGTTTATCTTTTTTAAAAACCAAACTAGTTTGCCATAAATTAAAAATAATACATGAAGTACATTGTCTTTTAAATTATTATATACCGCTTAGCACAAATGATGATATAAATTTTAAGAACTAGGTCAGTTTGGGTTTTATGAAGTCCCTTGATTCTTATCACATGTCTAGCAACTTGTATATCTTTTAGGGCTGACTGTTCTTACCTGTTACTGTGTTCCATTGAATGTTAATATTCCAATATAGGTTTTTTTTTTTTTTTTTTTTTTGAGACTAGGTCTTGATATTTTTGCCCATGGAACCGCAGGTTTATGTTGCCTGGGGTATCACAGACTCAAGCAATCCCCAGCCTCAACTTCCCAAGTAGCTGGGATTACAGGCTCATGCCACCATGCCCAGCTAGTTTTCTGGAACTAGGTCCTACTGCTGGCCCCAGGTGGGACTCGAACCATGATCCCTAGCCCCAGCCTCTTCATAGGCTGAAGCTTACAAGCCACCGTGCCCGGCCTTCCAATATAGATTTTTTTAACCTATTTTTCTATTAACCATGATGAAAATAATTTATAATATATTGGATATAGTCATTTTGGTCTCTTTTTTTCAGCCCACAATAAAATATTTTTGATAAATGTACTCTTATGTTGTTTTGTCAAAAAAAAGGGACCTGTATTGCCTTTTATTCTATATTGGAAATTTAAAGAATATTTGAAATTCGAAGGTATACTTTAATACAAAATAACTAAATGGATTTTAATTAATATAGGACGCTGCTAAATAGTAATTATCAATCCAATATGTTCATTTCAACATGTCTTTGTCTTCCTTAACCCCCTTTTGTACATTTACATCATTTTGCCAACTCTCTCCCAGAACATGCACATTCTTGACATATATTATCAATTATCTGCTTTGGAAGCTTCAAGTCAAGTTTTTCTAAATCATTGGTGGAAATATTCTCAGAAGTGTGTTTGGTTCATTGAACTTTTTAGAATGTATCATTTATATGATATAAGTTAGAAAGGAAGGGAAAAAGATGTGTAGCCTGTTTTCTCTGTTACATTGTTGTAAACTTTACTCATCCTCTCTTTCCTTTACACTTCTAAGATATTTTCCCTACTGGTCAGTTATATTTGGTCTTTTCTGTAGTTTCTCTTATTTCTATTTATTTATTTAATTCTTTTTTAGCACAATCATTCCTTTTCTCTTCAACTTGTAATTCTGGAGTGTAGACATATTACCTCGAGTTATGAGTTAATAACAGTTTAATAACTGGTAAATGTCTAGCCTCAAGTGAGGATGAGGCTTGCTTCTGCCTTATAGCTTATGTGCTTTGTAAAAGTGAAACTAATCTGCATTGAAACTACATTGAGTCCTGCGCTGTGAGAAGTAACTGTGTCCTATTAGCAGGAGAATAATTTAATCTATATGTTTTTAGTAAGTCAGTCATGTACATAATATTAGGGAACTGAGAAGAACCACAATACATTTGTTCCTACTAATAAAAATGATTCAATCTTTGCTGAAAATTTCCTTTACTTGGAAATCTGGCATTCCATTAATATAAACGGCTGTTCCACCTCAAATTTCTGATGTTATACATTCATCTTATAATATCCAGTAAAATGTAAGGAACGATGCTCTATTACTAGCTTTCAAATGTAGAGTATAAAAAACAGATGCCTGAGGCACACCAATACATCCATTGTGAATACCAGGCTGTCACCACACCTCTGGCACATCTCCTACAGGCCTTCGTCTGTCATTGTTAATACATTTCATTTTAAAAAGAAATAAAACAGAACAGATCATGCTCCTGAATACATTTTCCTGTTTAAAGGCCTCAAATCTGCTCCCATTATTATTTTAAGTAATTAACTCACAGCATTGGGCAGTTTCTGACTGAAAGATCAGTTTTAACGTTTTCTCTAATGTTATAATATCTCTGGTATGTAGATGATAAAAAAAAAGTTCACATTCTAGATAAACCTTTGAACAGCTCCTTAAAATGAACTTACTCCTGTTGAAGAGAGCTGTCATTTCCCTCTCATCTCTTGGGTAGCAAGATTTGGGAGGTCTCCTTTCAAATTAACTCTAGGGGCTACATTTGTTGCTCATATGGTCTAGTTTACTGACTAAAGAGCATGTGTTTCACAAGTGTCTCCCTCCCTTAAGCACTGACAGATCTGCAATTCCATGGAGTTTTAAATTCCAGAATATTCTGAATTGCTTAATAAGATTTTCACCATGAAGGCAACCAGCCACCCAAATAATTAGAGAAGGTACAACCTCTAAAACTGCAGCTTTCATTTTAACCTTCTTTTTGAAAATAATTTGTATCCTTGCATCGGCACCATCGTCAGTTGTGTATTATAGATATTTTTATAATGATATTTCTCACAAAGTTTATTATTTAATAGCCAGTTGCCTTATTATGAACTTCAAAAATAAATGCACTTACTTTTCAACTTGTTTTAGGATGCTGAGATAGCCCTGATATTAGAACGTGACAAAGATCCTACAAAATAAGCAGTGAATAGCCCATGTGCCTCACAAATATAAGTGTAGAAATCCTTAATGAAATATTGTAAATTGTATCTAGCCATACAAAAAATGGATAAAACATTGAAGCCAGGTAAATGAAAATCAATATAATAATCCTCATTAGCAAAGTTAGAGAAAGGTCATTTATAATCTTGATATTTATCTCTTTATGGTATAAATTTATCTCAGTAAATATAAACTAGAAAGGAACTTCCTCACTCTGAAGTATTTTTTATATGAAAAAAATTCTGAAGTAACACCTTGATTGTGAAATGCTAGCTAATTTTATCATTGGGTTTAAAACAATGCAATGAGTATATGTTTTACTTGCAATTAGGGAAGAATTTAAAATAATTAAAAGAAATCTAGCTCTCATTAATCTATAGAATTTATACATAGAAAATCTATATAAATTAATAAACTATTATAAATAGCAGGAATATAGGAAAGTCACATTAGATAGGTCAGCATAAGAAACACTTGTTTATATATTCAATTATTAAGCAATTGTTAAAATGGATTTTAAATATACTTTAAAAGTAGGATGATGATATAGCTGAAAAGTAAGCTTATTAAAAGATGAGTATAGCCTCTATTCTGACAACTGCAAAACATTGCAAAGATAAATTGAAGACCTAAATAATTGCCATATTGTCATACTGTCAGATTATCAGATTGTCATATTTATTGGATTAGGAACTCTTTACTGTCAACATGTTCATTATCTCTAAACTGACACATAGATTGAACTATAATCTCTATCCCTCCCCACAATTGCTAACTATATTAACTTTTGCTATTTTATAGAAAGACAAACACTTCATTATAACAAACTAAAGAATATTCATTTTTTTTATATTTTCACAAATTATTCTCATTTTGATTTCTAAATTGTTTATGATTAAATTCTCATTGCTATTATAACTGTTTTTATTTAAATATTCAAAATTTATTTTGCTTTTCTTGTTCAATACATTATTTACCTTATCCATCATTTGATTGACTATCAGGAAGATCATCATGTAATGGGAATACTCTAAGAACATTTCATGCTAAAAATAATTTTCATAAACTCTTTCACTTAAGAAATTAGTGTGTATTTTGTATCTCAGAGACTGCATCATTTTCTAACAGGAACTGTCATTCGTATTCTTTTCTGAATACCAATGTAAGGCAGCATATTCCTCTTTGTCTCATAAAAATTTTTATGCATTGCCAAAGCATTACCCCAAATAAATATTTGTCTGTCTTTTATTAACATTGGCCTCATTGAAGACAGTTATTTCTTCCCCTTATATTAATCCTCCCAGCTAGTCCTACTGATATCGGGTCGGGGCACGAGGCAAAAGCCTCCAAATTCTTCCTCTCTCCCCCCTGACGCCGCTCCTCTCTCGGACGGTGCTCCTCCAACTACCCTCTCTCTCTCCCCCCTGACGCCGCTCTTCCAACTTCTCTCTCCTCCTTTTTAAACTGCCACCAGCCAATGGGAGCAGAGTACTTTGTTAAATGCTACCACCTGGAGTGGGGGGGGGGTTAGGGCCACCCAGTTTCATTCCCCCATCTTTGTTTTCAAACCAACATATCTATGTTGGTCCAAAATAATCCTATATCTTCTTTATCTCCATATATAGCAACAATTTTTCCAAACATATCATTGCATGAATATCAGCTACAATAGTTATTAAAACATATAACAATACAAACATACAAAGCATTCAAATACA